>CAJDYZ010006826.1:115144-127103 GCA_903986555.1 Heterotrigona itama
AAGATTATAAATATTTGTATATATTTATTTGTACGGCATTCTTTTTTTCTTAGAAACTTTTAGTAATACATAATTATGTTATTATTACTTACATACATGCTCATACGTCATTTTATCACAAATGTGGAATGTAACCAGCTAGAATATCTGGAGTCATACTGGATAAACACATTCAATTATATAGAACCACGATATTTTAATTGGCGACAATGTTTCAAATGTGACAGTAGATTAGTGTGAAATTGAAGTGGAAAATTGATTGAAATTTAGCACTTGATTTGTCCAACTAACAACTAACATTTGTGCATATCGTAATATGTATATGTATATGTATATGTAGGAGTATAGAACTGAAACATGATACGTTTGAGACCACGATACGTCAATATTCGACTCGTCCACAATACCATGGGGAGACCTCGTTAATACATACTAAAATTAACAGAGCTTCTGTTCGATCCACTTACAATATACAGTTTCATGACTTAACTCTTCGTGATTCTACACCGAATTGGAAACTTAAAATTTTGTTTCTATTTCGCATTTTGTTTTGTTTTAGCACATGGAATATAATGTTTTATTGTTAGGACGTTGTTGCGTGAAAATATATTATTATAATGTATAGGGACAGTAAATCTTCATGCAAACGTGTTATAAATAAAAAATTAATTTTTTTATCCTATACGATAAAATATTCTTTATTTTAATTTAAAAGAAAAAAAAATGGAAGAAATTTTAGTAACTTAATTGTAACTATATTCGATACAATCTAAACTAAATTTAAATTTTATTAATCTGAAAGAAGTACATCTATAGACATAGCACATCTTCTGGATCAATGAAGTTTAATTTGGAAAATCCTCAAAAATATCTGTTACTACTCTAATGTTTATTACACAGTATTACGTACAAATCTATTATAAACTTAAGTTATAAAGTAATTTAAATTCTTTTTAAAAAATAATATATTAAATGCAGAAAAATTGAGAAGAAAATTAAAATAATCGCAAAGAATTAAAAATAATTATTAAAATTCAATGTATTATTATTCTGAATACAAAAACTTAACCTCTATAATCTTTTTGAATTTATTTCGAATTAAAATGTTCCAAACAATAATCAAGTTGTTAACAAAATCTGATCTGTGTAAACATTTCAATTTAAATGACAATTCTATTATAAAAGCGAATGAAAAGTACCATGTCACAGTTTTATCGATCGAAAGTAGAAAATTGAAAAAAAAAAGAGCGAAACAGTGAATTTAATATTTGATTACTGATAAGATCCGTTCTGCTATAAAAATGTAGTAGCACGAAAGCAATTGTATCTCGTGTGTTGTTTAGATGCAGCAAATAGATAAGAAATACCATGCATGACGAATCATTCCTCGATAAGATGTTATTGATAGAAATCTTTCCGCAAAATGTGATCAACGTGAAATCAATAAACACCTTGAACGCTAATGTCGGGAATAGAGAACAAGATATGTGTGTTTTTATTTTTGACACGATTACATTATTCACTTTCATGAAATAAAATTTCATTTATGAACAAAAAAACTATATAACTCAGTTTGCTATGTAATATACAGTTTACGTGTACTAGAATTTACTTTTTTTACAGTTTTTTTTTAATCATAATAACAATATAAAAAACGTCTACAGAATTAAAAAATCTCAATTATTAAAAATTTTTAATCGTTTGAAATAATTTAAAGAAATTAATTTCGTTTATTTAATTTAATAAATTGATTTTTAAATTGGAAAATTATTAATTTTTGTAATATTTCTTGTGCATCTATTATAACTACAATAAATAAAGCCTTTTTCATATAGTTTTATTTTTTATAGATAAACTTGAATAACTGGAATTTTATTAAAATAAAAAATTAAAACTCAAAATCGGGAATAAAATAACATTACTATACAATATTTCACCTAACAATAATAAAAAATTATATTACATTAAAAACAAGTATCAAATATTTACATATAAAATTGATTACTTTATACAGAAAAGTTACAAGAAATGAAATTTAGTTAATAAATTAATCTCGAGTAATAAATTAATCTCAGATTAATTGAAAACGACAATTGTATTTAATTTAGAATAGAACAAAAATAAATTTCTGTATAACCAGCAATTGTACATCAATCGTGTTTTACTTATTTATATAGATTTTGAATACACAATGAGTAAGTAATATTATATCGTTCACTTAATGTAGCATATAAAGTCAAATCTTACTAATTGTAACTCTATATTTATGTATATATTTCGTCCGTGCATGAAAAATAATATGATTTAGTAATACATATTAAATGATTTAAACATTTTAAATATATGAAAAGAGGATGTATGAAAAAAATAAGTTTTATTAAAAACAATATAGATACAAATACAAATTTGCTGATTTGTATCTTCATTATCGACAATATATCAACAGTGTATAACCATATCCATATAAAAATGAGTCAAACAAATTTTCCAGCTGAATATTTTAATATCGGCAGTTTAAGCAATACTTAATATTGCTTTAAATTATAGCTACAAAAAATTTTATAGAAAATATGCATATATTAAATATTTTTAAGAAACTATTCTCTTTATCACGATAAGTAGCAAATTTTGATCATTTACATTTTGAGTATTTTCTAATTGTGCGTCTTAATTAATCAAATCATACTTCTTGTTCTAGAAATATTTGTTCTAGAAATCTTCAAACTAATTCAAAATCTGATTAATAGTACATGATTGATCCACATCTTAATTAAAATATCTTTGATGTAAAATTACATAAATTAAATTATATCGATATTTTTATTCTTTGATTAATTATATTTTCTGTTTAAAAAATAATTTAAGCAAGGCACGCTTAAATAATCTAGCAATTTGGACTAGCTCAAATAACACACACAGTTGTAAGTTTCTAATTTCGATTTCTAAGTTCCTGAAATGTGCTTTACAAACTGTTATATAAAATACATATGTGACTTCCATTTTTCAATTATTGCAAAGTGTCAAATTGCAGAGCATCAAATTATTTTGTTTTCTTGTTCATTGAATCGGCGCAAAATTGAAAACCGGATATTTAGGTGCGAAACGATTCGACAGACCAAAAATATGCTCGGATTCACCACGTTCCCACAGACTTCTAGCACCATTGGTTGATTCTTCATATGATGGAGGAGCTGTATAATTTTATGCATATGTTAAACTATATTCTTTATTGAAACGTATCAATTTAATTTATTAAAATTATATAATTATAAAAGATATATAAAAATATCCTTACGCAAATTAGGATATAAATTCGATGGCGGAGATCCGTCAGAACTTGAAATTGGAATTCCTGAGGAATTCCATCCAATTTCTGAAGATTTTGGATAGCCTTCGGCCGGAGGAGCAGTCGGAGTTTGATAATTTATCAATGGTATCGTACCCACGAATATAAGAGTGTTTTGCGATAAATTCCGATGATACCTGACACATAATTATCTATTCTAACATATTCATATCTCGTAAAACATAATAAAATAAGTAGTATCATTCTGATAGTGACTACCATTAGTTTATTTATAATACTTCGAAACTGCAATATTTAAATTTACTTAAAATGTAATTTTAAAATTCAAATTCAGTTATTTACAGAATTTTGCTATTAAATATTAAATTTAAAGTTGAAAAAAAACAATATTTTTTCATAAAAATTAACGATCTTCCACGATAAAATATAGTAATAACTTTTTCAGAAATAAAATATTTTGCATAATAATATAGCATATTATATTATATTACTAACCATCCTGAGACACAAGCTATGACTTTAAGATTATATTCCAAATCAATAATTCCACAATTCGTCAAATTCGATGGAGGTAGCGGAGGAATATCGAGATTCTGTTCATAATCTGCAGTTCCGCCTCCTTCAACAGGTCCTTTGCTAACTTCCGCTATTACAATTTCTTCTGTTTTGGTATCAGTGGTCGGTGTAGTGGCCCGAAAAGTTACAATCTGAACTTCATAATTCATTATTATCTTAAAATATTTTTACCTATTGTATGTTATTAACAACATCATTGAATTGTATATACCTTACACAGAAGTAATTTTATAGTATCCACAATAACTCCTGACAAATTTTCAACATTCACTTTTATTGGCATTGATTGGCCTGATACATATCCTTTCACCGGTAACGAATAATTAACAGTTAATGGTGGCGTACCGCAACATAAACAGCAAAATGTTTTGCTCATTTCTTCTTGCACTTTTTCCTGAAAAAATGTATAATATATACATGTAATTTTTATATTATAATAAAATTTTATTACATTAATTGTATACCAATAGTGAAACTATGAAATAATTTTGTTTCAATTTTTATAGTTTCTATATATGAAAAATTTTACTTTCGATTTAATTTTCTATTTTTAAAATGTATACTAAATTTTAATGCATATTAAATTTTAACATTAAATTAAATTAAAAATTTTACATTTTACTACTAACTACTATAATGTCAATCATTTCGGGCTTTAATTTCAATCATGGAAGATTCGTTTTTTTCATTAAATTAAGAATTTAATGATAAATTGTACCAAGGCCCTTGGTTCTTGATTAAGATCAAGAGGTGATACCACTGTGAAGGGACTCTTTACTTCTTGATCGAACTTCCAAGGACGATCCAAAGTTGCTTTAACTGTATACCGAACATGTCCAAAATCAGATTCGAAACTGCTGGGTAAATTTATAGGTAGAACACATTGAAACGGAAATTTATGCTCCCCACTTTGTATCTCGATTTCACCACCTATAGAAAATTTATTACTTTTTCCAACAAAAGTGTTAATTAGTAAAATAATTTAAAATAAAATTTTACCAGAAGCTGATCCAATAAGATAATACTTTGTCTCAAAATACTCTTCATGTGCGGAGACCGTCTGAGTTCCATCTCTATATTGTCCTCTCTCATCCATATCTTGTTTATCAGTAGTCCAACATGTGTTCGCCACACCTTTTATTTTTACGCTTATACCTGAAAAAATTATTAAATATTATTATTAATCAATAATTATTTATTTTTGAAATAAATTATATATACAATTTTGAAATAAATTATATATACAATATATTTGAAATAAACTAGATATACAATGTATATAAACCATATATACAACGTATACAATATATAAAATCTACACTATAAAGAGAAATTAAAAATATTTCACATTTAGCAATTTTACATATTGGAAATAATTTCTAAGTTTGAAACTATTGAACATATTGAATACAATTATACTTTGAGATCTTGCATAAAACAATAATCAACTTCTTCTGTTGACTTGTTTTCCCATGATCTTTGAAATTACGAACACTGAAAACTAATTGGTTCTTTCTTTGTAACTTAACTCTAAGTAAAATATTATATTTTATTAATGTATGAAAAAAATTAAATATCTTTTTATCATTCCATTTTTATAATTGGACAATACATACATTATAGTCGTTACAGTATATACGCATAATTCTAATTTGAAAATTTAACTTAATTCTCTCGAGATTGTGAAATTTTAAATGAAAAAATTATCAAGAAGATCTCCATATTCCCAGTTATTTAAAGCAGTAACTATAATAAAGTAGTAATTAAAAGAATAATATTATATGTATATGCAATATAGCATAACGAGAACAAGTGTTTCACGACTAATCGTCACTGTCCATTTTCACTATGTGGGTGTATGGTCGTGCTATAATTAAACTACACTTTACGACAAAGAAGAAAAAATATTCTCTGCAGGAATGTGTGACAAGAACTCGACAATAACGAATATCATATACAAATTGGAACCTAAACTCATATTAGAATAGAATACAATATGCTCCATCCAACATGAACAGAGTAATATACAGAGAATATTAAATTTAAGTAATAATTCTTTTTTTTATATTCGTTTTATTTCTCTGGAGTTTTCACAATAATTAATCTCTCTTTAAATAGAATTAAATCATTTTATAAAAAATATTGCATAATTTTACTTGTTCCGTCGTTATTTAAATTTAACTTTATATTTTACATATATATTTTCAAACTTGAAATCTCTGTATTTCAAGCTTTTTAGTTTTCTAAACGTGTCTTTTTCAGAGATATTTAAGCTATCTAATTGAACAGAAGTACTACAAATGTTACTGCTTTTGACATTTAAAAACACTGATAACACCTGTCGATATGTGGATATTACCAAAGAAGCATATACTGTCACGTGTTATTCGCCTGAAAATAGTATTACGTGAGTCATGCAACAAGATTTTCGAATATGCATAACATACCGCGTATCTTTTTCGTGCTATCTAACACCGCGATGATAATTCCATTAACAGTCTGTCCTGGATAATAAATATTCCAAGGATTGTCGTAGACTATTCGGAAATCCTTTAGTCCCATGTTTACTGTGGCACGATCAAGTCTTTCGTCACAATCAATCCGTAAGTTGATCTTGTTTCTTTATAGAATTAATTATCCCGTTTTGAAGTAGATACGCGATCAACTAACGCAGGCTCGTTCATTCGCCGTTCCACACACTGAATGTACACGACGGCTATATCGAGCCGCTCGTAAAAGCCGGTCGACTCAACGTTACTACGGGCGATATTTGTCTCTTCTGCGCAAATACCAACTGACGCAGTGGCTATAGAACGGTATTACAGGCCGTTTCAAACAAGAATTGACAATAATGTTGTCGGTATTTATGAAAAAGAACCTGAAAGAAAAATTATGATTTAAGGGAAATCAAAAAGTCGTATTATTATTTATTTTTACTTTACTTATTTTACATCTAGTATTTGTTATTACATTGATGACACGTAACATTGTACATTATCTGCGCGATAAAACTTAACATTTTTTTTATTTTTTTATATTTCTTTTTATATTTCAATTGCAAACAATTCTTGCAGATTTCTGGGGATGGAATACGAATATGGAAACTGTTTTCCTTTATCACATATTTCAAATACGTGTAGTTAGTAGGAAAATCAATTGAAAAGAAAGAAAAATTTTCAACTGTGAACATTTTTTGCATTAACTGTTGTAAGTGTAAAAATTGCACAAACATTTCTTACAGAAAATAATTCTACAAAATCATAATATGTAATAATATTTATTTTTATAACATTTTAAACGTTTAAAGATGTTCAAGTAGTTCGAACCAACATGAAAAAAATGCACCAATTTTTGTCAGTATTTTTTAGATGATCTTAAAAACTGAGGATTTAGAAGAAAATTTGAATATAACGAGCAATAGAGCTCTTTTTTCTTGAAGAAACTATCAGAGAAAGATATAACCAGTAGATTTTATCTTTTATTAAAAAATTAAAAATTAACAATTCTGCAAGATACAAAATATTGACAATGATTGGTAATATTAATCCGTTTGCTCAACATTTTTTCCATCGCAACGCAGCCTTTTTATTCATGCAAATATGTATACCATTAGCTTGTTTTACTATTATACTTATTGTCAATCAATTTTTTATATTATAAGAGAGTTACGTATTCGACACAATTTTCTAAAATTTTCTATAACTTCTTTTACAAAACAAACTACAAAACAAGAAACAAACCATTTATATGCAATGATGCCTGGAAAATAAAACTTTTAGAATTATAATTAATTATAATTTCAATTGCAGGTATGGATTCAATGAACGAATTTAAAAATAAAATATTTATTTATTTATTTGAAGAATGTTAAAAATCTTTAAGCTTTACCTCGAGATATTTTATTTATTTTAATTAATTGTTTTTTTTATTTCTGATGTCATTGCTAAAAATAATGATATACGTTATACATTTAATATTTGTTAATGTTATGTTATTATAGCTTTGTGAAGAAACTTACAAAAGTTTATATGTTCTTCAGAAGAAGCGTAGAACTAATTTTAAGAATTAGATATTATTTTGTTAATTAAAGAAACAACACAATTTACAGTAATATACTTCTTAATTTATAAATATGCATTTGTTCACAATAATAGTCAAGATAAAATTCATAGTAAGAGATATTTTTAGAATACAATACAGGAGGAGCAACATAATTTCTTCCTATGGCCAAATTATGAAGATCAATGAATAAGATTTGCATAATTGGTAATGATAACTCAAACATTACGTTTTTTTAATATGCGTGCGCGCGCGCGCGCGCGTGTGTGTGTGTGTGTAATATGTTATTAGACAAACCGAAAGTGGTGCATAGGAAGGATTCACAATCAGTGAATTCGATTTATGTCAATATGATAAATGTTTATTAATATAACTACTATTATGTTACAAGTAGTCTGTTTGTAATATTTAAATTGGGAAATCTCGTAAAATACAATAAAATATGTCAATAAATTGCAATGTTTACATTAATATTTTCTTGTACATCTATACCTTCTTCTTCGTTCTAATTGCAACTACTTCTTCGTTATATTGCAATTGAAACATTTTTAAATAAATTTAAATAATTAGTTATACTTTTACAAAAATTTATCAACTAATCGTTTTGATTTTTACGGTAATGATATATACATATATATAATGGAATTTATTAAATTATATTTTGAAGTGCAACATTACCTGTGAAATTAATTTTTTCGTTACCGTGGACGAGATATCTCATCACACGTTGGTTGCGCAATCTACTGACAAATTATTTCGTTTCGTAGTAGTGTTTCTTCCTCTCAATAGAGGAGGCGCGTAGTACCAATATGCGTGGCAATATTTTGTCTTTTACTTAATGTTCTCAATTGAAAGACATACGAAATAACTAGTCAGAGGTATCACAAGAACAGAATTATATAGCGAAGTAACTCGTCAGAAACGTAGACATAATGTTATGAAGCGAGATACATATCACGTCCATGAAGGGGTTAATTAGGTTTTTATTTCCATTATCATTATATTATAATAATATAATTTAATTATATTAGAATAATCATTATTATTATTATTGTTATATAATATTTTTATTATTATATGTATATACTACTGTATAATATATAATAGTATATTATCATTAGTTTAGTATTATTATTATATATTATCATTAGTTTTATTTATAATATATAATAGTATATTATCATTAATATTATTGTATGTAGGAATAAACAGTGACATTGTATATTATAATAATTATTATATCCTTTATATTTATTTATTTTTATATCACTTTTAGGAGAACTACATTAGCATATCTGAACTACTTAAAAATGTGTAAGGTAATTCAAAAAATTTTTTTACTTTTCGACATCATTCGTGAATCTTGTATCATTAAATTATTAACAAGTCGCCAAAAAATTTTAATAAAGAATGCTTATTATTTAATACTTATAAAGATTCCAATTAATACGTGCAGGAAAATGTGAATACTAAATTAGGGTTATACAATTTATATAAGTGTACAATTTCGTACTTTCATGGGAATACTTAAAATATGTTGTCAAAGTCAATATTCTGAATATTTATTTCCCATATACATATACATCCCTTCTTCTTGATTTTAGTTTCAAAAATAATGTTAATATTTAATGTTATAACCTATAAGATGTTGCGTGATTTGTGAACAATTAATTGGGAGGTAATTTCACATATAGAAATGAGTCAGAAAGAAAGAATAAAATATTTTCTCCAGGGCTTTCAGGAAAACCGATTTTGAATGTTTTTTAAGAATGTATATTTGAATTAAATTAATTTCTGGATTGACAGAAGATTGTTTTATATTTTCAGGAAATTCAATTTGAAGTTTCATCTTGCGTGCCAAGACAATTTTTAAAAAAACATATTCAAAATTTATTTTCTTGAAAAAAATCTTAAACAAAAGAATTTTATTCTCTACTTTTTGCATATAGAATATTCTTGTGTCGATTATTCTGTTGACTTACAGAATTAATCACAACTTACATGTACTTGATAAATTTTCAAACTCAATTTTCTGGGAAACAAAGGTTTTATTTGGAAAAATCTTATTTTTTCTTTTCGACTCATTTTTAAATATAAAATTACCTTCTAATCAGTTGTTCATGAGTCTATATGTATAATTGGTTGATACAATGCTACATTACATAATATAAATAGAACTACGTTACATAATATAATAGATACAATTGTCACCCCGTAAAGTAGCCAGATTAAATACTCTCGTCCAAACTTAATCCATACTTTTGAATATATCTTTAAAATTGAACGGCGGTTATATGTATAAGAAAAAAATACTCATACACAGAAATACTCGGACCTCAAAATCGATCGTTAAAAAAGAATCGTTCCTATTCTCAAGAATTATCAAACATTATACTATTAATTACATAGCTATAATTGTAGTTTTAAAATTATGCTCACCATTTTTGAAATTTCCAATATGCAGACTCTACCAGTGATGACGTAATAATATTACGTAGCGCCATTGGTCAGACGTAGATAAACATGCGCGCAGGTAAACTACATTTTCACGTATTACATATCGTGGCGTTACTTTTGCAATGGAAACGCGCATGCTCCGATTCAATTCCAATGATGTCATAGGTGAATAACGGATAAGATAGCGGATGATGCAATTGACGAAGACAACTGATGATAATTCCAAAGGCAATTCTTATACTCAAAAAATAGAGTTTCAGTCAGGCTTTTTTTTGCTTTGCTGAAATTATTAAACAAATTAATCATCACTTTTAATTATTTAAATTTTAGTCCGTTTATACAAACTTTTATTTAAAGAGATTTAAAACCTTTTGCAAATGTAACTAATATAAATGGAATTTCATTAAATAGACCAATGTTTGGTTTATTTCATTAAATAAACCAAAATTTTTTAAGTTAAACAAATAAAAATATTATTCAAATAATTAATCAATATTACAAATTTAAACAATTTTAAATTACTTTGTTGTAAGTTAAGTTATTACTTTGTTGTATTATTAAGTTAAGTAATTACTTTGTTGTAAGTAAGTTATACAGGTTTATTTTAACATGTTTCGATAAACGGGTGTTAACATTATATATAATATTTATTTCTTTCAGATACAAATAAATACAGAATTATAGAGCAATTTTTCCTTAACGTTCCTATCATTTTTCTGTATAAATTTATATAAAATACCTCTATGAATTTATACAACATACCACGTTGTCTACTTTCATGAAGTTACATAGAAAATTTTATTAATATTTTTTAAATCTACTATCATTAACTTATAACATTCTACATTTTTATTTTGCCAAATGACATATTTCGACATATTACCATATTCTTTCAATTTATTATAATGTAAAAAATTTCAAAAATTCTACAGTTAATAGTTACGATGTTTTGTTTTATATTCTTTTGTTTCTTGCAATTAGTTCACATTATACGATAAACAATCAATACAATAAATGAATTAAAAGTTAAAAAATAATGTAATAAATAATGTAAAAAATAATGTAATATATTCTAAAATAATAAAAATATATTCTTTTGTTGCTTACAATTAGTTCACATTATACGATAAACAATCAATACAATAAATGAATTAAAAGTTAAAAAATAATAATTATTTTTTTTTTTTCTAAACTATCATCAATCTCAAATACTACGTAAAACAAGACTAAAGTGATAAAATATATTTAGCATTTTATTAATAAGAAAGAAAAATTTGTAACATTTATAATTTGGTTGTTGTACATTTTTTCTCTGAATTTTCATGAAAATTTACTCTTTAAAAACTGAATGATAGTTTCTACAAAAACTGAGAAATGATAGCTATTATTATATCTCTCGTATAATCTTATTCATTAAAAACATGTATTAAATGTTTTCATGTGTACAATATTCTGTACAATATTCGTACAATATTCTGTGTACACAATACTTCACGGAAATTTATTTTCACATCAAATACACACAGAGAAAATATTGTACAGCTCGAATATATATATATA
>CAJDYZ010006832.1:4051-17452 GCA_903986555.1 Heterotrigona itama
ATTTAGATATACCTCGAAGTAAAAATTTGAAAATTAATTAATTCGAAGGAACTGAACAAAATTTCCCTTGAATGCAAGGAGAATTTCTTTCCAAAAGACAATTTCCTATTAGAATGACCCTAAAACAGAGCCAATAAATAAATGGCAAGTTCATTGAAATAATTTTTACATTAATATAAAATTTTTGCACCCTGAGATGTCGAAAAAAATGCCGAGACATCTACAATCCAATAATAATTAGCCCCTCCCGATTCAGTCGATCGAGGTAATCCCGGTCTAGTTCGAGGACTTAGCTTATCTACTCTGGAATTAGCCCTGTTTGATCGCAGCCAACGCCGATACAACCCGATTTAGATTAGTTCAATTTTGACTTGGACCCATCCCGCAAGTATTTTATCTAATTTAGCTTAATTCGAGGCTTACTCCATGCTTGAGCATGGCTTAACGAAGCATCGTCTAATTAAGCTCCTTTGCGAGCGGGAAATTATTTCCTGGTAACATAGAAATTATCTTTAGAATCATCACGTCCGAAGAATCACGCCGATATTCGAGATCAAAGAGGAATAATTAGTCACGTCTGGATTTCCTACTTGAACATCAATCTAACGAGAAATATTTGAACCAACGGAAGGAGCGAACCATTTACTTAGGAGCAGAATGAAGAGAAAAGTAAGTGATAAGAAACAGAATATCTATTAATTACGTCTTCTCTACATGAATATTAATATTTTTTATATTTTAGCGAGCAAAAAGAGCGAACTACTTAAAAGAAGAATAAAAGAGCAAACGATAGTACAGAAATCATCCTCGAAAAATATCACGTTCGAAGGACCGGTATTCGTGAGATCAAATCGCAACGATTAAATATTACATAATATTATAATACTTTCTTCAATTTACCAACAAAACGAACAAACTTCTTAGAGAAGAAAAATGAAAAAAAACAAGCGAATACAGAAACAATGTGCAATAAGTTAATCTAGCCTGAGGGAGGCGCCCTTTACGCATCGCCTAATTAAATCTAGGAAATTAACGCTGTCTTGAAGGAGGACGAAACGTCAACGCCAGGAAACGCATAATAGCGTGGCCATTTCCGTAATGTCATGGGGATTTTCCAGTAAACAGAGGGAACAAGAGCGGACCAAAGAGAATCAGAAAGAGAGAGTCAGACCGAAAGAGAAAAAAGGATTTAGAGATCTCTTCTAGTAGAGATCTGGTAGACAACCGGCAAGTCCGGAATTTCCCTTGTTTTCTACTTTCCTGCTTCAAGCCTGATTTGCACTACTCAAAGAAGCGGTCAGATCACGATCAACCGCAGAATCTAGAATTTTATCAAGATATTAATCGAATCCTCGTAGATTCTATCTGAAGTTTTAACAAGTGCTTTCCGCTTGAATAAAATAACATATGACACGTGCTCGAGCCTAATTATAAATATCAGAAAGTATTACTCGTATTCATAAATACATAAATACATTTCAATATATTGATCGTAAATTAAATTTATGGATCATCATGTGACGTTTTAATTATTTATTCTGTTCCGTAATTGTGTGATTTGTTTCTAATAAAAAAAAATTGTAACAATTAGTTTACATCACATTTGTGGTAAGCACGAAATAGCAATAGGATATCGTTTTTAGTTTATAACTTTCATGAATTTATAATAATATACTCCGGCGAATTTTTAGGACTCGATTGCTACTTCTAAGAAATTCAATTCACATAAATGTCAAAATGAATAGATTGATGGGGAAGCGAATTATAATTCTTTAAACTATCTGTAAGTTGGTCTTAATCTTAAATAGTCACAAATATAGATAATAACTATACACTACAAGTACACACAATTGGACATGATTTAAACAACATTTCATGAATCAGCAATTAAACTATACAAAGTGAACGTATTAAATGAGCTTCGTATTGAACTTAATTTCATCATTACTGAATCAGACTTCACTCTCGTTAGACAATTTTTCATGGCGAAAAAAACAACGAAGAAAGGAAACGACTATAAAAAGCGGGATCGTTTGAATACGAATTTTATGGTCTTTAGAGTCTAAGAGTCTCATTGGAACGATGGTATATTCGGGTGTAATGGCGGCGGTTGCCGGTGCTCGAAATCATTTTCGAGCGTTTTCACGCGACTTCTCAGACGCGATGAGGAAGGAGGGAGGAGGACGAGTATTTCACCGGTGAAAAGGGATCAACAGAACCGCGGCGAAAGCCTTTTATTCCACGGACTTCCATTATGCCAGTCCCGAAGGCATCGGGATTATGAATAATTCGGAAGTATTTGCTTTCCCTCCTCCGCGTCAGAATTAATAAGAAGTACTCGGCGGAACTCGCGCGCCCCTGCGCAACACGAGTGGACTTTATTACAGGCCGACGATTGCAGATGGACGGTCTATTCCTGGACGAAGCACAAAACGTTTTATAAGGTACGAATATGAATTTCATAGCCAGAAGGAATCGTGCTAAAATAATTTCCTTAAATGGAAGTTTAATTAATAATATTTATAATTGATAACTGATTAGTTTATAAGCGGTGGTTTTGTTTCATTCGATGGGTTCCTTGGAAATTTAGTTCTCTCAGGATGGAATTTTATTCAGACTTGAATGATCAATTTGGAATCAATATCTCACATATGATCTGAAAATACGTTAAAAAGTAGATTTGTGTAATGTCGAAATATTCTGTGACATTGGTATCTAAAAGCAGCGATGTGCAACACAAACGCCACAAAGAGAAGTTAATATAAATACCAGAGAAAATAAACTACGAACCTCAAACCAGATGGAAGATATCAGAGTCATTGAGAAGATACCTGTTGGCCACTGAACAATTCTCTTAAGAATGTCAATATTTCTACTGAATTATCAGAGAAGTAAGAAATATTAAAAAAAAAAAAAAAAATAAGAAACTAATGGTATTTTAAATTAGATTTTTCTTCAATTAAAATTTAATTACTACACAGATTTTTAGAAATTTTTCACTCTTTTTAATACCATAGATACCAATAATAGATTAAATATAGAATAAAATTTGTGTTCCTGAGATAAATTGCAAAATTTTAATATTGGCATTAATAAATGATTTAAAGTACTTTTACGTTAAAGTTTGTATCTGCAAAATTTATTAAGAATTTATAAAAAAATAATATTTTTATACGAATAATTTATTAAGAACT
Source organism: Heterotrigona itama (assembly GCA_903986555.1). NCBI lineage: Eukaryota > Metazoa > Arthropoda > Insecta > Hymenoptera > Apidae > Heterotrigona > Heterotrigona itama. The sequence goes on from CAJDYZ010006832.1 coordinate 7,246, forward strand.
TATTAATAATTTATTAAAAATTTTAAATTTCAAAATTGCAAAATTAAATTTGGTTGCAATGCACTGTATCGTATCTGAATTTGTTGATGCTTAAACATTTGTTGATGCTTCTGCTTCTCAAACTCTCTTCAGCAATGTACACGTTTAAACACAATCCACAATTTCACATTTAAGTCACTTCTAACACTTTTATTTCGCTTGTTTAATATTGTTTAACTAACTTTCAACACTTTTGACGCTTTTTAAATATTAAGTACTGTTTAAACAATTAGAATATTCAGAAATGTTATTTAAAAATTCACTTTTAAAATTTGATCGATGCGTACTCGACGAAAGTTCGATTAATACTAAGCTCTCGTTTCCGTATTGATCGAAATTAACCTGACCTTTCGATCGTTAATCTGTCGACGCGAAACAATTGATTACAATTTCATAGAAATTATATTAGTGACTCGATCGCTACAAATAATTAATTGAAAATTTCAAATAATACATGGAAATTATTATAGAAGAAAATTTATTGTTTAATTGTTACAAATAAATTATTTGAAATATTGAGTTTAAAAAATTAGAATATTTGTTTGTTAATAATGTTTAGAATGCTTGGAATGCTTAATAATGTTTAGAATGTTTGTTAAACAATGTTTAAACAATTAGAAATATTGTTTGAAACTTCTAAAGTTTGATCGATGCACAGATCACAGATCTGATCTGTGTTAGTAGAGAAGCATTTGAATTTACGCGAACTCTGTTTTATCGACCCACGATGGTCTAACACAGAAATTGAACACAAGATGGCGATATCGAACGAATTGAGAAACGCGCGCAAATAATTTTCGAACAGTTTTGCAACATTGTTGGTCGCCATGCGTGCACCAAGGGGATATATTTCGTCTTCTTTCGATAAATCCGCGGAAGAAATAGTTAGAAACATTCGACTGCGTAATATGAGGATCAGAATATCACTGAACCACGAGTGGGAACAGCTTAACAACGAAATTTGGGTATGTTAAAGCAAAAATCTTAATTTTTTCTTAACCACAACGAATATGGTAGCCTAACACAATGAAATTCTATGATGTGATATGAAAATTTCTCATATATCAGCATATTGTTTCATACTTCGTACGATACATTTTATTTACCCGTTTAGCTATCACTTTATAACAAAATAAACAGACTCAAATGTGCAAATAATACATAATTAAATATACGAATGATATTTCTGTTAATTCGTTGACAACTGATATTACATCGAAGTGGTACATTTTCATTCGTGAAAGAATTGTTGACCACAAGTTACATCAATAGTTGGTTATGAATATTTGATGACACGATGACAATTGGATGTTCGTCAGTGATCATTGTAACATTGTCTCGTAGTGAACATTTCCTAAATGACTATAATTTTAATTTCGATTCTTGCAATATTTGAATTCTAACTGAGAATGGAAATGATAAGTTGTGGCACCAGGTGGCGCAAGATAGCGAGACATGTGTCGCCATCATCTGTGTGCGTGAAAAACAAGTCCTAAGCTAGTTCTTTACGAGGAGCGCTGCTACTTGTCCTTAATTGATAAAGCAGTTTCTATCAAGTGTACTTGATTTGTTCATTTTGCACAAATTTTTAATAGTTGACTTATGAAATAAATTTGCCTTCATTCAATGTGATATAAATTCAAAGTCATATGATTGGAAAGTTTTTATTATATAATTTCTATATTAATCAGGCATAAGTCTCAGTTCAAATAGATAAAATGAACATCAAGTGTAGCCAATAAATACAGATATAATTTATGTGACTTTATATTTCATATTTAAAGATATTTAATTAGGCAAAGAATTGGACATGCAGAGATTATAATTTCGATGAAAGATAGGATAGATTTGATATACAATGATTTTGTCTCTTAATTTGAAGAAATCAGAAGATTCACTTACCATTTTGTGTCAAATGCGACATTATCGATTCGGTGTAATATGAGAACGATATTAGTTTGTTGGAATCAAATTTATGGATAAAATATAGAACAAAATATACAATCCTAGGTTATAATGAAATAATTAAGGGAAGGGGGTAATTTCGAAAAAAATAAATTTGAAAATTTATCCTCGTGACGATTGTTCTTTATATTCTATATCTTTTAACAGTATATAAATTTTTCAACAATTTTATATTATGAATACAACAAATTTCGTATTTCAATCGTTTGTAAACAATTATTTGTAATATTAAACTATATATCATTCTCATTGAGATTAATTTCGTTTATTATTTTAATTATGTCATTATTAATAATTATAAAAATTTAAATATTCATCTTTTTTTAATTATTTAAATATCCACAATTTATTCATCAAATTTAAACTGCCCTCACATAAGTGATTTACGCGATCGCTATTACAGAATAACCCAAGATAGATATTATACATAATTTATGAGAGGTAACGAATTTTTATCGATCGGTATCATTATTTCGATGAGATTAATATCTTTATGTAATGCTTTTACATAACGACCTATTCGTCGTTTCCACCTGAATTAAATAGATAGTATAGGTCGTAATAAGAGAAAGACCAAACACGGTTCATCTGTTCTTCAGAGTATGTTTGCTATATTATGTCACTTACTTTAGCTCAACATTTCATTTACCATTTCGTTCAATTCATTTGCATTATCGACTTCTATTCTTTTATGAACGAAAATTCCCAGAATTTACATAATATTTTTTTCATCGCTATTTCTATCACTTGGATTTTACAATTTTAAGAATTTCGAGAAATTGAACTATTTATAACGTTATAATAAACCATTGTTTCTCACAAATATTGTATTACGTATAAATGTTATGGAGAACATTTTGAAACCTTTGGTATTACAAGGTATTTCATATTTACAATATTTCGTAAACGTCACGATTGTTTCAAACACAATTGACGTTTATAACACGTTTAAGATGACTTTCAATTTGAGATGATTTTCAATGTTACTGACGTTATTACAATAGTCATCTCTCGTTAGAGTGTTAAATTTTAAAATGTTTTACAGTTCGTCTGTAACAAATGCTCGAATATTTTCCTGAGCACAAAAAATTATAAATTACATATAATCAAAAATCAAAAAGTAGGATCGAAAGGGTTAAAACATTTTTCTTACTTGTGCGAGATTAAACATTCTTCGAAAACGTCGATGCTAGGTTCCACGCACAGGTTGTTTGTCAATTTATTTTTTCTGTGAACCGCTCGGTTTCTAATTATTCCCGTTCCACGGCTGTGATCAATCGAAATTCCACAGTGTTTTTATAGCACTTCATCGTGAATGCTATACACGTCTGAAACAAGCAATTCGCCAAATGTACATCACCGGTATATTTAGCTGGAAAATTGAACCGGTGCCAGGATATGGCCCTGTAATTCGATCCATCTGGCCAAGGGGTTGTTTTCGGTTTGCAACGGATCCCGCAGGATCACCATCACCGAATGATTGTTCCGCGTGACGAAAGGATCGTACTGTTGGATGCAAAATAAGCACCAAAGTAACGAAATTCAATCTCTAAACGAAAAACATCTCTGAACATTTGGAAACTAGCTGTAACAAAGTTATTGCAATTGTGTCTGTATAATCTTATAACGAAAAATTATTTTTTCTTTAGATTTGCGTTAAAACACAATTATAAGATAAAAATCTCAAATATATATGAATCATGTTCCTTTGATATTTAATACTAGCTAAAGATTTCGTTCTTCTAGTTTACTACAATAAATCGATCATCTTCCAATCTTTGATTAATTTACTTAACTTGAAAAATTTTGGAAACCTTACTTAACTAAACAAAATTTGATGAATGGGATTTGAAATTTTGAGAATATCTTGCAAAATGTATTGAAATTTTGAAAGTACAGCAAAGTTTAGGATGCGCGTGTGGGAAAAATATTTGATTCGGAAAGGGCATCCTGAGGTCCTTGCATCCAACAGTATAATTCCGCTCTGTGGAAAATTTTTTTATTTTCTTTTCTCTTTTCTGGGCTTTTTTTTCTTCTTCTTCTTTTTTAAGTGGAAAAGAGACCTTGTTCGCGTGTCGCGAAATATTCCCGGGGAAACACGATGCACGATAAGAGAAAGGGGAGAAGATTATAGATTTCCTGCTCCACTTTAGCGAGTTTCCTTTTTCCTCCGTTCGAAATCGATGGTTACCGTACATTACGACTTCTCATTCGAGTCCTTCGCATGTGTGTGTGTCTATGTGTGTAAGTAAGCACTTAGATGAAGCTCTTTGGAAGGGATTGGTTCTTTGATGTGTATTTTTAGAAATATCGGTGCTCAAGTGTAGCTCTTTCGGTATGTAAGCATTAATAAGTGGTATGTAAATGGGAAATGAAGCTTGATATTGAATCACGAGTTGCATCGATCATTATGAAACGAATGAAACACGCCAACTACTCTTCGTCTTCCTCGGCGTTCAATCTGAACTATTCAGTAAACCGTATTACACTAGGTGCAAAGTGAATCTCGATATAATAAATTTTACTATTCAGCGTTTCCTCATATGCCACTCGATGTTAATTTCCTTTCGTCACGAAAGCTCACGAAAACTGACTTACTTTATTTGTTGTTATATTATAAAAATGTTGTATATAAAGTATAATATAATTAAATCGATAGAAATGTGTTTGTTAAATAATTTCAATGACTGAGAAAAATTCTAAACTGGAATAATGGAATTCTTGCAATATTATTCAGATATTATAATATATCTGAATGTCTTTTAGTGAAACGTACATCCTTCGGCAAGGAAAAGTCCAAAATACTCTGTTGATAATCCACGTAATATTTAATATTTCTGCAGAAACAACACGAAACTCTACAATTCTTTACTATCCACCCACGAGCCAGCTCCAAACCCTCGTTTCTTGTTTTTCCAAAACCCAGTACACAAAGGGAGGCATCTGATAGCACAATGGTTTCGAATGGTTCTGGGAACCGGTGTCTAAGATCCCTTTGACAGTCGCGCGAGAGGAAACCCTTGATCGAGAGGCCGTTTGAAGCGGGTGTTTACACGCGTAGGGAAGATTCGTTCACGGCTGCTGGCCAGTAACTGAGAAGAGAAATATACAGTTGCTGCTTGATAGTGAGCAGAAAAGCAGAAACACGTGGCGTCACGTAATATTTTTGCAAGGAAAAGCGGCCCGGCTCTGCAATCGATAGAATCGCGATTATCGTTATTATATAAAAAAAAAAAAAAAAAGGAACGCTCCTTCGCGAAACATCGCGTGTCACGTCGAGTTAGCTCATGTCGATCCTGTCGTTCGAAATGTTCGAACAAAGTGTTTGAATTTTTGTAGAAACGTTTCGCGAGTATATATGTTATATGTGTACAAATGTACGTTCACTTCACATTTACAATTAGATAAAATTCAAGTTTAATAATAAAATTAAATTCACTTTATCAAGCTATTATGTACGATTAGAACAAGTTGAGAAGTACAAAGAAAGTATTGTGAATATCCAATACTCGATTTTTTTTTTTTTTTTTACCTCGTGTACTTTTTGAATTCTATGAAAATTCTACGAAATGTATTTCAATTTATTCTAAAACGTTCCAAGCATCGTTTCATCCTTAAACTTTTTTCTATCAGATGATGGATTTGGATGTTCCATTCAGTTTTGTTTCAAATCCTCACAGAGATGTGACTTTGAATTATTTACAGAATTTTGATTCGATTTGATTGTTGTACGACTGAGAGCACAATAACTTGAATATATATCGAAGTTTTCTATTTTCTGAATTATTAATGTACACGAAATTCATAAAAAAGAAAATTGTACTTATTGAGGATGCCAGACTTTGTTCTTAAATTCGCAAACAATCTTGTTCCTAAATTACTTGACATAGGAAATCTATTCATATATATTCTGAATTATTAATGTACACGAAATTCATAAAAAAGAAAATTGTACTTATTGAGGATGCCAGACTTTGTTTTTAAATTCGCAAACAATCTTGTTCCTAAATTACTTGTCACAGGAAATCAATAGGTTGCTTTTATTTTCAAATATAATAGAATTTATTACAAAAATATATAAATATATTCATCTTGGAAAAATTTGATATTTGGCACTTGCAGTATTCTCAACAAGTATTCCTCGAATATTTCCAATACCAAGGCACGATACTAACATCTTGTGTTCTTGCATATGTCGTGTTTTGCTAATCATCAACTTCCCCTTCTCTCTCTTTCTTCAACAAATCGATATACCAACACACATTCATTTTAATCCCATATAGCATAGTTCCCTAGATATTATACATATGATCTAGAAACGAGGGTATTAAAGACAATTCTTTCAAAATTTAGTGGTTTTCACTACAGTGTCTCTAACTGGCGTCTGCAAGTGGACGAGAGAGGCGGCCGAAATTAGCGGTCGGTTAATTTTAGTCGAGGTTTCTTATTATCGCGTGAGTATCGCGATTCAAGACCGGTAGGAATTCGCCTCGTGGCTGTTCTTTCCTTCTTTTCTTTTTTTTTTTTTTTTTTTTCTTACGTTTCTACGCAGCTAGATTTTATTTCGAAACGGTCCCGAAACTGTCTAAGGCCCTGACCTTAGAGTCAGCCAATTCCCTTCTGCGTTCATTCACTTTGCGAATAAAGGCAATCGCCCCCGGGGGTCTCGTGGCCGTTTTCAGAAGCAAGAGCCTCTCCTCTTCTACCCGCTGCCTCCCCGCTGCCTCTGTCTTCATTAATTCAAACGCTGTCTACGCGTTTCGACTTTTTCTTCCTCTCTTCCTGCTACGCCCGGGCTTTCAAGCGCGTCCCGCTCGCGACGTTTCTCTGCTCGGAGCTCTTGTTGAACACTTTGTACACCGGCCGGGTTTTAAAGAAATACGGATACAATGGCAAATTCGCTTCTCTCATTATCCTCTACAAATGTTGATGAGAATTGGACGAATCGCGTGTTTCTGCCTTTCCTCTGTTTCCGTTTTTTTCAAGCGGACGGTTTCATGACGCCGTAATTTACTTTTTCTTTTTTTGGAAAATATTAAGGTAAAACGGATACAAATTCGCTTCTTTTCTGTTGTCTTGCACGGTTGTTGGGTGAATTTCTTTTTCTTCCCTTTTTTGAAGTAGTTGCACGATGTAATTTATTTTTTAAAGATATCGAGGTGATACTTGCGATACGCCAGTTTTTTAAGATAGAACTTTAACTAGCTGAGATGAGAATTGTTGGATGAATTTTCTCTTTCATAATTTCTTTTTTGTTTTCTTTTCTTTTAAATATCAAGGTGATACGTGTAGTATGTTTCAAATGAAAACTCTAACCACGAGTAATTTTCTTGTTATATCGCACATTAAGCGATAAAAATTACAGGACCCGAAGCATGCGACTTTTGAATTATAATTATGAGAGTATTACAGAAATAGTCCTCGGTCTATTATGAATATCTTATTCATTTATCTTCACGATTTGACTAGTGGGGAGTAATTATGTCGCTCTTCGTGATTCATGTGACAGTGTGATATACCTATTCTATAAATGCCTTTTATTATGAACGTTATGAGACTTACGATGAGAAGTGTATTATTTTAAATCGCGTCATTTTTTTTTCATTAACAATATAATATCTAATTGTGTTCAAAAGCTGTTTTTTACTTCCCTTAGAAATCGTAATATAGTAGTAAATATTATAATTTAAAAACTTCCATTATGAAGTAATATAATTATGACAACTAACATTTATGTATTATAGAATAACTTCGTATATTCGATAGAAATATCTTTCATATGATTTAATACACTTTCTTAATGATTAAGTATACTTACGAAGATTATCAACTTCAAAATTTAATTTCAAGTTTTGGAAGAAACTATAAATTTTTATAATTGTTTGAGAGTGTTTTTTTTTTTTTTTTGTTTCAAATGATTTATACAGCAAAAAATAGAAAATGTCTTTGACCTTCCTCAAGTGCTAAATTTAAATATGTTTCCGGCTACCTTCATGGCACTTTTCCAGATTTTCACTCGTACAAGAAAGGTTAAACGAAGATTCTAATTGTTCATAATAACTTTAAAGTTTAACATTCAATAGGCATGTGTAATTTGTAGAAAATTTCTTCTTCAAAAGAATTTGCCAAGATTAAGTAATGAAAATTTATTTCCAACTAATACGTGAATATATTTGAATGTGTATACGTAAATATAATGCAAAGTTACATTATTAATTCTTTCAGAGGTGATTTTTTTTTCCAATTTCTATAAAGTAACAAATACTGTATAAAACTCAAAAGATGCACACTTTTAAAACAAAAAAGTTCAACATTTTTTTTCTATCGAGTATATAAAACTGGAGATTCATTTCTACGTTTACAAATATATCAATATCGAGCAAGAGCTTATAATTTCAGGAAAATAACTTAAATAATAATTTGTTACGTATTTTGTTACGTATTACTAAGGAAACGATATCTTTCTTTTCGTAAATCTTTCTGAGAAATCCAACCTTGCGTTCTATTATTTTATACATGAACGTATAAATTACAGATGATTTCCTAACTTCTATTAATTGCACATTTCTAAACACAGTTATATCAACGACATATAAAAAGTACACTGTAATATAATAACAGAGTACTCGCGACTTCCCTTCTTCGGTTCCTCGACACTTTCTGCCAAATCATTGGACAGAGTGTTGCAAAAAGTGTTCCCATTTGAACGCAGAATTCCCTGTCTAGAAGAATTCCCAACCGAAAACAATTAACAGCAAATCCACCAGTTTGAACTTCCTCCGTGAGAGGAAGCCTCAATATCGGTCAAAGTCCGTTTGCCAAGTAAGTTTCATAAAAAAAAAAAAAAAAAAAAAAAAAACCATAGAACGAGGCCATAATGAACACGGAGGTTCATAACGGTGGGGACTTTATCAGAGGAGTTGTTCCCTGCGGCGGATGAAATATTTGCCGCGTTTATTGACAATTTCCAAGCTGGTTAGACGGTTTGCCTGGACGCGATCTTAAAATTAAAGCGGTAAATTCCAGCGGCGCGTCGCGACGCATCGCGACGACGCGCGGGCGATCGTAATATCTGCTCGCATATTAAAGCAACGCTCATTAAGGCGGTCGCCACCGTCGCGTTTTCGACGAATTTGCCTAAGTGCACTCTCAGGTCGAATCTCGAAAATTCCCGCTCACCACCGCGCGACGAGGTACAATTATTTTTCGGTCGTGAACACGCAGAAACACACCGTCAACTCTCGAGGGGTTCAACTTCTTCCGCCTCTAAAAGGATGGGTTACGAATTCACGCGAGTGTGAAATTTTAAATGTTTCTGAAAGTGGTAATGATGTGTTATTCGAGTCTCGAATAATACATTCGAATGCATTGATTGTTATAATGTAGACTGACAGAAAGATCTGATTACTTATCTTTATAGATAGACTTTATAGGTTCGAGTTATGTATTTAAATTTTAAAAACAACAGTAATGTGTTCGTTATTATAATATACTGGTTGACAAGAGAATCTTTGTTGATAGAAATAACATTGAAATTATTAAGAACTATCTAAGTTAGGTTTCTTTTCGATCGATTTATTCTACAATTTCATGAAATTTCAGAAGGTTCAGAACATTCTGATGAATCATTGCATGATTCTTAATGAATTAATTATAAGTTTTGAGTACGTACAATGATGAAAAAAAAAAGTGTTTTAATACGCAAGTACAAAAGTACTTTACTGCAGTTTTAAAAATACCATCGAAGAGAAAGTCTTTCAAACTTTCATAGAATAAAAGATTGAGGAACCAAGTTATTGAATTAGCAATTCCTTATCTTTCGAAATTATCCCGTAGCCTTCTTCATCTTTCACCCTACGTTATTAAATTCAAGATTATCTTGGAACAATGTCGAGAAGTTTATAACGAGAAAGAGGAAATCTCTCGTCATCTAAACATCCGTTCTAAGAAAAATGAGACTCGACGGTTTTTTTAAACATAAAAAGATCTATTCTTTACTGCAAGTTTAAAAATATCATGATGAAAGAGAAGCCTGTCCTTTAAGAAAATCTCAAAATTACCTTGTAATCTTTTTCATCTCTTATATCATAAAGTGAGAGTCGCGAGATTATCTTTCTCGAGGATAAAATCGTCAGCCATCTAGCGTCACGCTCCTTCGAGATAAATAAAAATCGGCGATTTTTTAATGTAAAAAAAAAAAAAA
>CAJDYZ010006836.1:39773-58407 GCA_903986555.1 Heterotrigona itama
CGGCGTGCTTTAGTCCGTTCTGTATTGCGAGTTAAAATTGGAAACTAATCTTACAGAATTTAATAACTCTCGTTGCTTCAGAGCGTGTTTTTTTACAACGTTTTTACGAACCAGTTAGATTTGTTTCTTCTTTCAATTATAAAATCTTACTATGTTCCATAAAATCATTAATCACAAAATTAACAATAAAATTCTAATTATGAAGTCAACCATAAAATTTTGATACATCATTGGTCGAGTTTTTTTAAAAAAATGCAAAATGTTATTAAAATCATATGTCTACTATTTGAGAACATTCCCTTTATTCTCGAACATAGATTTGGCTCTTTTTGTGACGGGACGAATATTTATTTATAAAACTTTTATAAAGAGATTGTCACTGCAGAACAGTAATTCATGTAATTTTTAATTAGATATTTTTCCTCAAACATTTGTGAATAATTATTTCTAATTAATGAACTATCAAGGAACGTTAACAAAGTGTTCCTTCCAAACACAATCCGTGCCAATATACGAATAATCGAAGATTCCATTCAGATCGATCAGAATTTGAAGGTACATACCGACCAGTGAATCACGCTTGTCACCCTCTATGTGCCTTTGCCGGTGATCCAAATTATTGACTACCAATCAGTCTTTTAGTCGGCCAGCTATGCAGTATATTCGGCTTTCGACGAACACTGGCGAACATCGAAATAATGTTTCATGCAGCACACAATGAACAGACCGAAGAGATTCAGAGACCGATTCGTGTGCGTCAAAGGAATTTTTATTTGAAAGTTATAAGAATCATCAGAATTTCAATAGAGAAGATATTTTTTTAATTATAAAAAGCAAAGAGAAGATATCCTATAATTATAAAAGGCAAAGAGAAATTTAAATGGAAATTTTTATTGGAAAGTTATGAGGATTAAAGCAACGAAGAATCTGGTGTTTGTAAGGAAAACTTTATTAACTCTTTTACTGAGGATTCGTTGGTTGGCTTCGTGCATATATGACTTTCATTGACCAAATATTAATACATACATCTAGTAGTAGTAATAAACATCTGTAATAATGAAATTGATAACGATATCTGACATTTTTATCTAAAACTTATCCAACAATAAAAACGTGCGATTATCGGAAAATTATATATCATTAATTAAGTATCGTTGAATTAGATTAATTCTGAATCAAATAGGAGCGAACAATGAAAAGAGAGAAAAATTATGCTATACACGAGACTGGTGAACAAAAAATGTAGAATGAAACTTTTTTTATTTTCGAGAATTATTTAATCGGTTGAATATTTCATCGATTGAACGACAATACGATTCAGAAATAAAACCAATTTTGCAAACAGAGTCCACCGGGACGCGAATTTCTGAAATCTGATGCTACATCGATTTGATCAAGAACCATATCCCGCGGGCTTCGAAACTCAGAGTTTCGGAGACGTTTGAATTAGCGACGTTGATTAAACGAAGATGATTGCATTACGTCGATCCACTTCCGAACTCGCGTACCGATCGCTTGATATTTAAATTTTTACGGGTATCTTCAACCGTGACGCACTTCTGTTTCCAAAAATTTCCATTCCCCCCCCCTCCCCCAAAATCTGCATTTGTAATATATTTATATAATATACAACCTAATTCTTATTATTTCACCTTTCCAAATTTCATGATCAATTAATAATACAAACAGATAAAAGTTATCAATTTTGGAATTCAAAAATTGTTGCAGATCTCTTTTTTTTTAGATCTTTCTAATTTCCTCGCAAAGAAATTGTCCATGGTAATAAATTTTAAACAATGATCGATCAAATCCTGATACTTTTAGTGAAAATTCCCGACTACGCATGATTTATGCAGACAATAAATTCAAACTTGAAACATACCAAACGTAATATGAGTATTATTATCTACTTTATGTAACTACCGAAAGACTCGAGATCCAGAACATTTCACACTTTACAATCGATTGTTTTTCAATTTCAGGAAGTAACTGTTGTCAACGAAGCACGAACGAACTGGACTGTATCCAAGAGAAACGGAAACAGGAAACGTGAAGTCGAGGCGTGGCAGCGTCGTCTCCTAGCGGAAACTTTCGAAAGAGGGTTTATTTACAATGGACGGAGCAGCGATGCGATTAATAAAACATCAAACTTCAATAAATGGCACGATGGAAATCCGCTTAGGAGACTTTCCCAGCGTTGCCGCGCGATGATGAATTTCCACGCGTCCACTGTGCGCCGAGGATAGAACTGGAAATCCGTGAACATTCGTTCGGACCACTGCGATATCTTTATCGATCGTTATCGAATGCAACGGGTAGTAGATGTTTTTCAATGTTAAAGAAAAAGAAAAAGGGAAAATATATTTTACGATGTAATTCGACGCCGATTTGAGGATCGATCGTCACGTGATAGAAATCGGTTGGAAATTTTATCCGGTTCGCCAAACGTGACCAGTTTGAACAAAAAAGTATCGATTCCGTGGAAGAGGATACGGCTGAGTGATTCCCTGAAGGTGTAACGATGAACGTTGAAAGAATCGGCAGGATCTTGATTCATTTTATCGAAGGTTAGGTCATCGGGATTGGATTTTCCAGCTTTTGTAAGTGATACCCTATCGAAGGTAACAGTATTTATTTTTTGACGGTGTGTTTGATCGTTGTATCAGTATCTGGTATTTGACAGCAAGCTGGTGTTCAATATTTATTCAAGTTGAATTTATAACTCGGCGCTAAAACTTGAACATTCGAATATGGGATATTCAGACTAGATTGAGAACATTTCTGAGAAATTTAAGAACGCAAACTATCTGAAATGAAAACTATAATATCGAGTAGAAAGAAATTTTTATCCAACTTTTATTTCTTTAAATGAAACAATAAGGAAAATTTCATAAACATTTGCGATCTACTTAAAAGAGTCAATTGGATATAATAATAGCTAAAAAATTAATAAATTATGTAGCGCTTAGTACCCTTGGATATTCAATATTCTTGGAAATTTAACTTACAGAACTGACATTCGATACTTAATAGTCAGTGTAAGAAATTTATAATTTGACACATGATATTTCAACATTGAATGTTCAATATTTGAATATGCACATTCAATATTCGTAGAAACTCGATTTATTCTGTAAGTCTGCTTAGATATTCGATATTTGGATATTCAACAGCTGCTAAAATATTGAATATTGACTAGAATATCGATAAGCTAAGATAATAGAATTTTCAAATGGCAATGTAATGTTCAAAATTCGACACTCGATATTTAACGAGAAATGTTCCATCATTCAAAAACATAGAAATATATTTACGATGTAACTCGACGCCGATTTGAGGATCGATAAATATATCCCTTAAAAAAATGTCGCAATAAATTCTCGGAAGATTTGTTTAAAAAACGTCTGATCGTCCGAAAAAGGCAAAGAAAGTGAAATGACACTCGGTAAACGGCCATTAACTCGTATCTCTTATTTCAACGATTATTCCGTGAAATCTTTCTCCAACAGGCAGAATTGAATAGCCGAAGAAAGTCACGTTGAACAAATTCATGGACAGCCATAAGCTGTAACGAGAGAAATATGGAATGTGGAATACGGCCGCTAGCAAGGCGGACCATTAACTTTTAATTGCAAACTCCTTCTGGCTCACGATATCACCTGCTAAAAAAAAAAATGTACACAGCATATTCTTTCAGCGTTTCTTATAGAAGATAAAGAAAAGTTCTTTAGACTCCTCAAAACATTTAAAGAGAAAAACCATACTTCGATACGATACAAATTTATAAATTTGTCTTAGGGAGAAATGAAAAATTAATTTTGTTCATAAGGAACGTAAGGATTAATTGAAGGATTCGTAATTGTATGTACTCCAATTTTTTTTTTAAAGCAAAATATTCATTAAAAAATACGTATTGAAAGTACGTTCGTTATGAGAACAGACATTTATTAAAATGTGAGTATAATTGTAATTATTTATTATTATTAAGTATCATTTCGTACCATGTTATCAGTGATAAACGAAACCAATCAAATAATCTAAATTTAAATTTAGTTAATATTTCTTTCCTCGATATTCTTTATTTTTATCATTATATCTGTGTGTTATCTAAATTTAATTAAGAATACGATTTACTATCATCAGCAACGATCGCGAAAAATCAGAAGTTTATATTAAGGGTAGTTTAAGGGTAGAAATTTTTCAAGTTAAACGTAGAAACTTTATAGGTAGAATTAAAAAATATCTAAATTTCCCCTAAAGAATATTCTTAATGAAAGCATCGCAGAGATCGCCTTCGTAACGCAACAATACTCCAATATCAAATCCAAACAGCGTTTGGCAAAAAAATTGCTTCCGAATACAAACAAACGCATGGTATATGTACGTGTACCACTGTTCCAATATTTCCCGCAGCAGCTGTCAAATTAGCCGTATATATAGATTCGGAACTTTTGATCCAAGCTGGAGAAAAACGCACCGGCACACAATTCAACGCCGCTCGTTTCGGAGCGACGATGATCGAAGAAGGCGTACGTAGTGGAGGATGGCGTTCCGCATGAGAACGTGACCGCCTCTTTTCCATCGACGGGAACATCAAAGGACCACGGTGGTCCACGCTTCGACAACCAACGGAAACGAGAGACGAGTGGAAACGAGACGGCCGAGAGTTCATATAATTTACTTTTCGCTTCGACGGATTTCAATAGTATCGGAAATCTAGCCACCCCTGGCCACGATGCGGCATCCCTCTTCACTGCTCAACCGATGGAATCAAGTTCAATATGTATTTACGAATTCGAGTCAAGTTTAATATCCAAGTTCCGTTTTCGAATAGCATTTGAAAATAAACACATCCTGCAATGTGTAGATATGATCATTTCGTGTAGATAAAGTACAATTCATTGTAGATCAAGTTTAATGCATTTCATCTGATTCAATGTACATAAATTGTATGATGTACGTAATTGTACATAAATGCATACAAGAATTTGTACAAGTTCAATATGCATTTCAATGTATGCGTTTTATATATATCAAGTGGATTTCAAATATTATATATATATATATATATATATACTCGAAAGGAAGAATTTTGCGATAAGTACAACTGCAATTTATCGATTTTATTTTATAAATATTTCAATGTTTGTAAAATTCGAAACCTTCACGGGTAGTACTTGAATCTTCCAAATCTGAATTCTATAGAATTATACTCTCCCTCTCGATACAACAAAGTGATATTGTATATGATTATTACAATATGTGTAATTCGTTCTAAAAAAAGATTTGTTTCTTCTCACTAGTGAACCGACTAGTTTCAGAGTTTTTAAGGATGGGACTTTCCAAACATGTATATTCACAATTGTAATATTCGAAAATATTATCGCGTACAGAGGAACAGAAACATGCTTCGTCAAGTGGATAAAATCTTTGTCATGCTCCGTAAAATTCGGAGGGTTTCCTGAACCAAATGATATATATTGTGAAAATTATTTTCCAATATATTGTCTTGCTCATTAATTAAGCCCGACTAAATTGCGACGTACATTTGAAACGATTTTGTCACGGGAAGAGGAATTGTTAGAACGAAACTTTATATTTCCACTCGTTGGAAATATAAAACTACAAAGAATTCGAATCCAACGACTGAATGTTCGAACCTATTTGTGAGATACTCGATCCCATCTCTGCTGCCGCTTCCTGACGTCTGCCACTGTGGCGGTAATGACGTGGATCCACAAAGGCACGAAATTAGTTTCCAACGAGATTCGATTCTCCGCGAAACGACGGGGAAAAAGACGCGTGGAGGGAACTCGAAGGGATAAGCCGCCGGAAACCGAACCCTGTGCATCCCCCCGCCGCGCCCCCTCCCCCTCTCGCGCCATTTCGAGACGCGAAATATGCACCCCAACGGTTCAACGAAACCGGCATCGGGGCTGATCAGAGATGATGGAATAAGAAGAACGAAGTTACGACGGATTGACATTAAAGAGAAACAATCTTGACAATCTCGAGATGGAGGATCCCCGTTCTCCGTAGGGATGATTCGCAGAATCGAGATGGCTTCCAGCTGACGCTTTTTACGGGATTACGTGTTTTATCTAGGTTGAGCGGGTCTGCTTGGCTTCCGTTTTGTTCGAGCAACGACGGCGTGTATTGTTTCACGTAATATTTAGTAATGTTTTACAGAGTGAACTGTTGTGTATATCTTTTCTTTTCTTAGAGGTTTTCTTCTTTTCTTTCCTTTTTTTTTTTTTTTGGAGAAAGATCTGTAGGTAGAGTTTTGTTAGCGAAGATCATTTTCTGGTTTGTAAATGTGTTGATGATTGTAGAGTAGTCAATGTCCATTTCTTTTTTATTCTTCGTATTTTTCGTTTCTTTAATTTATTATTAATTTGCAATTGCTCATTGATCCTCCTACAAAAATTAGAAAGACTTAGGCAAATCATCAATTATAAATTGTACTTTTAAACGTCGTTACGTGTCGTTTCACTTGCAACAAGAATAAAGAATAAATTCTTCTAGTAAAATAAAAAGTTATTTGTCCGTTCTGTGAAAAACTCGTGCATCCTAAGAATTGACCCCTTTTTACCAGAACAACTTAATTAATAAATTTTCTTAAGAAGAACCCAATTAATATATAAACTTTCGAAAATAGCTAACTAGATACCGAATGACAAATTTAACGTCATTGATATACAGGATAATCCGATAATCGTGAAGCTTGCAAAACGACCAGTGGTCAACACTGACGGGATGGGCGTGGGGGATGGCCAAGCCTTAAGATCGATTTGCAAATTATGCACGTGCCCGAGAGGGGTCAGGGTTGCTACGCTGACGACATAACCCAATATTTATACAATTAAGCCGGTGGTTGCTTAGGCGGGGTGGCAAAATTTCGTTAGGCCAATCGGAGCGTGAAACCGTTCGCGGGTGAAAGTCCCCCTCCGACAAAATGGCCCCAACTGCCGGATCAAAGATGGCGAACACCCCAACGTCTGGCTAATTTTTGTGAAAATTACGCGCAAACTCGGCCCGCCATTCCAATTCGTCTGACAAGTCGAAGGGTCGCAAACTCGCCATCTTGCCCTTCTTTAATTGAGACGCTTCGACGTCAAACCCCTCGTTTTGCTTCACGTGTACGCGACTGATTTTAAAATCTACTACCTAGAACCTTATTGTTGAGTGTTCTCTCACTCAGAAATGAGAGACTGATAGTTGGAAGTTTAGTTTAGTAGTTTAGAGATGTAAGGAAATGAATTATTATGTATCCACCCTCAGAGATAATATTAAACTAACGAATTTTAAAGCTTTGAAAGTCGCGTGTCAAAGTTTCGATGTGTTTGAAGAAATATACTTTACGAACTTTTCGTCCACAACATGTTGTATTTTTTTTTCAAACTTGACCGAACTTGATTAAATCATTAGAATCGTGTTTCCAAATATTTTAAATAACATGAAAGATCATATAAATACTCGAATACCTTCGTGAGAAACTGTATATGAGTTTACAAATTCACACGCAATGTTAATTTCTTATATTAAAGAATAGAAAAATATGTTTTCAAAATTTTCGAATAAAGATTCTATTTTACTATAATATTGTACATAGAATAATTTATTTTTCTTTCTGCTTTTAGTGTAAACACTTTTACGATAATTAGTAATCTTTCAACATTACGTGTTCTCTGGATTTGAATGCGTAGAATGGAATAGTTGCGGAGGATTTAATAACTGTTATTACAGCTCCGAGTGAACAGTAGAATGACGGAAATCCGCTTTAAATAGTCGTTTGCAAAGTGAGACGAACCATCGAAGTGAGCGTGGATACAATGGATGCTACGAAGTATTATGTTAGTTCTCGACTGCAGATCCCGCGCAACTGTTAGTTAGGTAACGATGCTAGAATTATGCGTTGAGTATATTGTACGATTAACGACAAATTATTTGTTTCTGTGCGTTGTTAGTGGAACTACCCTTCATTTACATTTATATTGCAAGAATCAAGAAATTTGACTCTATTCAATCCTCTATAGCTTTGAAACGTCTAGAGTATCTGAAATTTCAACAGAATTTTAAACACAATCCTTGATAGTAATTCTTTTCTCGAATTTATCAATTAAAGTTAAAAAGTGTCTTCATCAATTAACGTGTTCATCCAAATGTTTCGATTAATATAAAATAAAGTACTATATAATAAATTCTATCCTTTCTTTTCACTCACTTCAAGCAAATTATTAATTATCAACTATCAACCACACTTGCTGTAAATCACGTAGCGTTAAGAAAACTGATAGTTAATAAATCACTCGAGCCGAAAGTTCCCAAGTGCCAAAGTATCTGCGATCTGGAAAAGTTCATAGAAACCAAAAGGGCGAAATTGACGAGTTACGAGCGCGAATCACTCGAGCGTAGTTCGAGTTAAAAACGGGACGTGGAGCGAGGAAGAACCTGAAATTGAGAAGAAATTGTTCAGCGATCGGTGACCGAAAGCCACTTGTTGATCTATATCGCGGCCAGAAGTGCGATTCATTTTCCCTGGTGGCGACCAGACAGCCGCAAAGCGGCAAATTCCGTGAATGCAAAGGAATACCCTTTAATCCTTCGATTGTGGTTCCATGGCACGTTTAACTTACGCCTGGAAATTCGCGACAGAAGGACCCAGCGAATGTGGAACGAGTTTGCTGACCGGTGGAACAGGTGGGTGGAGTTCCCAGTCCTCTATTCAACGTAGCCTCGACCGACGCTTTCGTTGCCCTCATCCACCCCCTTCGCGCCACAATTCGCCGTTTATAAAAGAGTCGAGAGACCAGCCACGCCACCTGTCCTGTGATTTACTCGCAGGAACAGGTGTCCACCGATGATCGGTGTTCCCGGTTCGCGAAGCAGTTCCGGGATTAAACGAGACGTACAAGCTTTGTGGCTCTCTCGATGACCTTTAGGGGGAAGATTTGATTCCTTGAACGATTTCTGGTAGTTTCATTACGTTGTCCAGTGAGTAATTACATTGCTTTGCAATTTCATTAACCTCGTGTAGAAGGATAAAGCTTTGTTTGTCTAAATGTTTTCTATCACCTTTTCCTAACTTTTCAAATAATCTTTTGATGCTGCTTTGAAAAAATTTTTGGCCGTGTCGTAAAATTCATAATAAATTAGAAAGTCACTTGATTTTATATGCTTACTATTGTTAAACTTTTTATCAGATAAAAAATGTTTAAGTGACTGAAACAGATCGTAATCTATAAATTTAAATTTAAATTTGGTGGTCTGTGAATAGCAAAAATTGTCGATTATAGAGTTATAGCGTAATTTAAACGTTCATAATGAATTACATACCAAACGTGAAATGCATTTTTACATAAAACAAAATAAGAAACAATCTAATATTTTTTAACACTTTTTATTCCAATAATTCCCTACTATATTTTAAGTATTTTACTTGAAACATATTTCAAAAGACAAATGAATTGAAACAATTCAAACAACTTTTCTTTACTAATTACATTAGAAATAGCATTGAGATTTTTCTGAGATACAATATTTATGAAGCTTCGAAATATTTTTCATTGAAATATAAAATTTCAGTGAACCAAAAAGCCTAGAATCCTCTCATTGCCCCTTGTTAATGTTAACGATACACATTGCTCTTGGTTTTACATTAATCAGCATCGAGAAGCACGCTGCTAATCTCACCTAATTCCGTTAATTCCATAAATTCTGTAATAATATCCGGAGCATTGTAATGCGGCAAACACAGCGGAGATTAGGTAAACGAATTAGTCATTTCTAGATTCGTCGCTCGAAAATGCATAGCTTTTAGAAAATTAAAATTGTCTTTCAAAAGTTATTTTTCGAAACTTTGTAATCTCGAATAAAAATATCGAATAAATATACACAGCGTGAGTTATCTAACATGATGAAACGTTGTTTGATCCTTAAATTAATATATCTTAAGAATTCTTTGTTCAGGATTTATTATTTTTTTTGATACACAGAATTATATAATATAAAATTCAAAGATGTGATATTTAATGTTTTTACCATCTTTATACATTATGAAAGAAATTAATTATTTTAATATTTTAAGCCTCTTTTCATACAATTTACATCTTTTAAACACTTTCATATAATAGGGGATTTATGAATAATTTAACATATTCGAGTTAAATGATTCAACTACGAATATCTGTGAATTCATATTTTCATGGAAACGATTAAAGGAGTGACGATCATAATACAATATAAATATAATTCATTCAAAGTTTGAATATTTCATTTCATAGCTTACTTTTCCACCTATGGTACTGTACCGAGCAAATTACTTTGAATATTTTACATTATTTGCACATCTCTAAATCTCCCACATACGCAGATGACTCACGTTACATAAGCTATTCCGAAATAAATTTTTCACCGATCCGAGGCGACGCGGCACTGTGAATGATGAATTGCAAAGAAATAAACACCACGAAAATCGATAATCGAAAATTCATAAAATCAGACAACCTGACTCGTCGAAGTATCAGCGACAAGAAGCTAGTATCTAATTTCTTCTCCCTTCAAGTTCTCGAATATTTATAAAAATTATACTTGTAAAAAATTGCGTTGCAATTCATACAACTTTTACACCACGTGAAAATGCAACAAACACCGAAGCACGAAAGAAACTATTTTATTTAAAATTCAAAGAGATTAAATTAATTTTGACAGACTGCTCGAACGACCCGTTATTTAAATGAAAAGTTCACTTGTTATTTATAATTAAAACAACTTCGCGTATTATTCGTGATTGAATGAAGTTGTGGACCTCTCGTGTGATTTCACCCTTCGAGACGGTGTCCACGATTATAGAACAGTCGCGCAGTATGTAATGTCAAAGTAAAAAGACTGCTGCACACCGCTGACGCAGAAGTCGATCAGCAACGAGTCTGTTAACAGTCGTTCACCTGCGCCATTTTTTTTTTTTTTTGCCTCCCCGTGCAGACATTTCACACGCGCTTTGCGTACCGTTCCGTCTTATTAATGGATTCCGGGCAACGTACGAGTGTTTACTCGTCCGGCACAATTGCCGGACCCTACGTTAGGGGGTTGTTTTATTCCCCCGGCGAGGGTGAACCGGCGAAGCTCTCGCGCGGAAAAATATCGACCGACACACGAGGCGAGGAGGGGGAAACGACTCTGATCGAAATTTCGTATGCTAAGCGGTCGCTGGACACGAGGGGGATGGACTAATGCCGTGGAAGGAGTTGGCCGTAACGGATGTTATTTAGGGTGGTCAGCGGCGGAAATCTCGTTTGTGATTCGAGAAATTAGATACAGGCGAGTTCGATGACGCGAAATTGCGGATAATGGATTGCATCGGACGATTGTGAATGGAATTTAGGGAGTTCGTAACGTGAAGTCGTTTAGAATTTTTATACATTAAATGTGTGCAAATTATACATATAGATTTATATATTGTTTGCATTTGTATAATTACATACATTACACAATAATATTATATAATTCGTGAAATATAATTTATAATTCGTAATTTATCGTAGTGCACACAATTATAATGTAATTGTAGATTTGTATACGTGTAATTGCAAGCATTAACTATCACAATCATTAAATGTATAATTAATTGTTAGTAATTCTTGTTGCAGAGTTATTTGTACTATTACAGGTAAAATTTAATGTTGAATGTATCAAAAATACTAACGACCACTGAATTCATGTACATCACAAAAACATACAAAATGGTACCTATATCAAACGCATTCAATTTAAAGTTTCATATATGACAATGTATATGTTTTTTTTTTGAATAAAAATTTCAATATAAAACTTTGTTGAACTGTATTTTGACTCGTATCGTTATAGTCATGTTATGTTGAAGGTATTATCAAAAAATAAAATTCGAACATTTTATTTATAATTACTCAATAAGCAATTCAATTTAAGAAAATATGTTATATTTTATGGGAGAAGCATATTAAATGTTACTATTTAATATTGTAATTTACTAATATCTCATGATATCACGAAATTTACATTGTGTAATTACTTTAAACAATTCTATGAAATTTGTCACATTAAAAAGATTGAACGTAATCATAAGCTCAAGCAACGAAATTGGGAAATTTACAAAATTAAGGTACCAACTAACTTAGCAACCAACATATATCGTATATAAATCGTTCATTAAACTTTTGTTTCTCATGAAACATCAAACACGAACTGTTTCGTGTTTTTGACGAAACGCCAAGTCTTGGAAAAACAGTTTCAGGATTTATAAAATTTGTCCAATCTCATGCTCAGTACACTTCTGGCTATTTACTCGAAACGAAATCGGAGGAACTCGACGCAACGCAAGCAAACGAAAGAGGCAAGGAAATGAACATGGGACACAAAAACCGTTCGTAGGATCCGGCACCGCGAAGTAAAGGATCATCTTAACGCGAGCGAACTCGCCAGACCATTATATCGGGTGAACCGGAAACGCGGGAATAGCAAGAAATCAGGAACAAAAGATACCCGTGGGAATGAAACGCGCGAACGCTCCGTACGCGACGCATAAATCCCAACGTTAAAATTTCATTTTAATTCTATTTGAGTACCACGGATATTAACAGGTACCCGAACTTTCTTCTCTTTTCTGCTTTTTCATCGGGAAGTTACACGCGAGAATTAATTCCTCTTAGCGAAGGAACAGCTGCGTTGCCCAATGAAGAGAAATCATCCCCGGGAGAGACGGTGAAGACCTCGCGTGCGTTTAATGCGTGATTCCCCGGACGACGGGAACGGCGCGAATGGCTCGTAAAAATATACTATACGAACAACCGCGGTTGTCTAGCTGATGTTTAACATCGTAGTTTTTTAATTATTCAAACAGCCGGGGAATTAATAAATCCCATTAGCTCGTTAAGACACTGTTACGGCAACATTCTCCCTAGCAACCGGTGCCAGCGGAAGAAACGAGCGGAGCTTTAATCGCCGAGTAAATCCACCCCCCTCTGGCCGGTTCGAGAGAGTGGAAGGTCTTCCAAGGAAATACCTTTTTCCATTCGCCGAATACGAGAAAATGGAATGTTTTGCGTACGTATTTTTTCGTCTTTCCCTCTTACGAACTATGTAGGAAGAACTGTGACACGGTTGCAATTTATCCCGGGTCACTCAGATGAGTTTTTGCGTAAAAAGGTTGCAGAGGATAATTTCTGTACGTGCACGTGTACGTCTTAAGTGTCACACAGGTAACACATGTAACATAAATATCATCTAATTGCTATTAAATAATCTAGTTCAAATATAATTCAAAATACTCCAGTATTCCAGTTAACTGTGACGCAAGTTAAGTATTAAGTTAAGATTATGATTAAAATAATAATTGAAGGTTATTTATAATAAAGTAATTTTAAAATCGTGTAATATTAAGAACAAGGCAATTTTACGAAATCAACAGAAAGGCAGTTAAAAATTTCAAATGTATGCTGTAAATTTATATACAACTTAACCGAATTAAATTATGAAAAATAACTATTAAAATTATCAGTGTAAATAAGTTGAGTATAGAAATATTCCTGTTGATAGACTTCGAAGCTAACTGCAACACCAAGTGAAAAATCATTCTAACAACGAACAATGTGTAACAAACTATATAACTATATCGAATCTTTCAGTTACAATACATCTTAATGAATGGTCCGGATTTTTCAAATCAGCGTGCCTGCGTGCTTCAGAGAGCACGAGAGGCGAGATAACAGCGGAAAAACCACCGACCAATGGAAAGTGAGGATATCCCGAGCCAATTGGAGAGTTCGGTCGAACGGAACTCAACCGGTCCCAACCGATAACAACGGATATTACTCGATTTTGCATAAGCAGACACAGCCGTGGGCTCTCGCTCGTTGTTCCGTCGCACGCGTTTGGAGCGTATCCAATCCCGGCGCTTGCTCGAGTATCAATTGTCTCTTCCTCGGCCGTCGCGTCTCGTTTCTCTCGTCGAGACGCATACCATCTGGAGTCCTTTAATAGCGTTCCAAACGACGGAGGATTATTTGTTCGACGGGCGTTCATCTTAAACTATACGCTCGCTCCTGTATGAGCGTGACTTATCGTGACTGAGGTTGGGGGATGTATGTTGTCTAACGTGTTCGCTAAGGGTAGGTAGCATCACGCTACGTTTGACGTCTAAACGACCCGCTGTTTGGTGAAATCGACACGCGGAAACAGTAATTCTCGCGAGTCGGCGAGTTTGATTATTTTAGAGGGGCAATTTGCCTCGGTATTGTTTCAGCTTGATCTGCATTCAGAGGTTTTGAGGAAGCAAAGAGAGAACAAAGGATACGATAGTGTTTCACTTTGATTTGTGGTTGAACTCATCCTTAAGGGAAATTTAATTTTAATTTTGTACTTTTGGAGGTTGTATTCAATTATCACAATTGACAAACAGAGGTAAATTTCTCTTTGTGGCATTGGAATTATATGTAAACTTTTTGCGATGATAATGAACTTTCAAATAATGATAATGAACCGTATTAACATCTAGTTCTAAATGAATGTACATTTCTTATTCCTTTCAATCGCACATCGTGTTTAAAATAAATTTTACAATTCAATTATTGATTGAAGAAAACTAATAAAAACAGCAATCTTTCGCTCAACCAAGAGTCACAAATTAAACGAGAGTAATAAGGTCAATATCTTTTGGAGTTTCTTCGCAATTGAATTAAAACGAATTACAGTTTCAGTGTACAATTATTAAGCACCTTAAGTAGTAAAGATTATTCCTGAAGAGACTTAGCTGATTCCATTACACCAAGAATCCTTGAAATTCAACTTTCAACTCAATTTCCCTGGAGCTCGTTTCCTAAACGTTGTTCCGTTTCCGCGACAACTTCTGTAGTCATTGCCAACCGGTCTCAGGGACCATCGACTTCTACAGCAATTGAACCATGACACCATCTTCGTAGAATAACCGGCGGCTCGAATGTTCGCGAACGACGCTTGACCAAAGTCAAAAACAACGAACAAATCGATTGTAGCGATTCAGAAGCGGGAACAATTCTGCTTTTGGGGTACAACGTCTAATCCTTTTTCGTCTCTCGTCTTAATTTGACATAGCTTTTTTACAATGTGTGTAAGATGTGAGAGATTACATATGTAAAATTAAACGTTTATAGTTGAGAATAAGGTTAAACAAAGTTTAGAAATTTAATCTGATCTACTGCTGATAGGAGAATTTACGAATTTAGTATTTGTTTTTTTTTTTTTTTTTTTAATTGTATTAACTCTTTTCTACTGTGTCAACTTGAGACCAAGTTGAAAGCGCTAACTTTTATTATTACTTGTTATTAGTTATGAATTCATCAATATTTAGTTTTGTCTAATTAATTGAATTTCACGTATAAATAAATATATACACAGAGATACAATTGCAGATGAAATTTCTAGTCTACCTTTTAACTATGATCTCTCTTAACACATAGTTGCTGTTACTCCTCGCGAAGAAAAGAATCGAACAAGCGTTGGGGAACAATTCAAAACTAAAATGTAAACGTATAAAAATATACGTCGAAGCGATTTAGTACAAGAGAAATGATTCGATGATCCTTTTAACTCAATAATAAAACAAAACTAAAAATGAAAGCAGTATCTTCGTCACGTGGTATAGTCTCGATTTTTTCATGAAGAAAACTCGTAATTAATTTCTTTAATACCGAATTTATTTAATACATTTAAAGAATAAATCAATTTTCGTTAACTAGCTCACAATTTAATTATATATATATTTTTTTCTTCTAATTTCGCCAGTGTCCCTCCAATTAGACTCTATAATTCTACGAAATTTAAACAGACCGAAGTATTTGCGGATTAAAAGCTACTCGAGCAATCGTGAGGAACGAAGGGGAAGGAGCTCTGCGAGCAGCAGGAAACAGTGTTTCACGCGGAATCGTTCGTGTCTGCTGCATTGTTCGCGAAAATTATTCGCGCGACGTTGCTCGTGAACGGTGGGCCGTTCGTAAGCTGTGGCTAAGTGTTTGTCCAACCAGCAGAACGGCTATCTTGGCTATACTGCTTACGCGTATAAATCCGCGCGTAAACGAGCGAGTCAGGGAAAATAATCTAACGGTTTGTGCTGCTCGCGTAAGTAGCCAGTTTCTTTCAAGCCACCAGGTGTACCACGTTTGCCGAGGGCCAACGCGAACCGTCTCTCTGTTTATCCATTGGCCGATTGCCGTCAGATGTTCGCCAAGCAAGTATAGCGAAGCGTGCGAGGGTCTCGTCCCGTTTGGATTAACGCTTCGACTGACGCCGTCGATCTTTGTTCGCGCGACCACGGTTATGAATTATTGCCGACACAGCGTGCGCGAGTAAATTATTAATAGCAATTTGTGGATCACTCGTGTACACGAATACCGTTAATAATTCGACGGGGCTTCTTGGACGCGAGTTCCCGTCTTCAAGTATTGTAATTGTTCGATGACGATAAGAGAGCTGAAATTTAAATTTCTATCTGTGAGGAGTATTTTTTGAGCTGTTACTTACGTCAAGCTTTCAAAGAATGAATCGTCAGTGGTGATTGATGAAGCATTTGAGACTCACCTGAAACAAAAATCAACATAACGTTGTTAGTACATTTTTATACGTCGCATATAAACTTGGGTTATTTGACAAAATTGTGCCAGAGTGCAATGTGAAAAAATATATAAAACTTCATTATATAAATGTATTAATAAATTCTACTGAATGTACATTACGAT
This sequence comes from Heterotrigona itama, assembly GCA_903986555.1. NCBI lineage: Eukaryota > Metazoa > Arthropoda > Insecta > Hymenoptera > Apidae > Heterotrigona > Heterotrigona itama. Next base: position 56,519 of record CAJDYZ010006836.1, read on the forward strand.
AGAAGATTGTAATATTAACTCGAAAATCATCCCCGATCCACGCTATGTCAACAATAATATTCTTTTCATCCATTAAAAATGAATACATCAGCACAACATTTTCCAGTTAACTTACATTACTGTATCCCACGTTTTAACGTGGTCACAAATATTAACATCTTAACATGTCACATATTTCAACATCATTTCTCTACTTAAAGTCATTCTGCATCAACTTCCATCACTATTAATAATATCACTCATTCGCCAAGCTTATCGCCCCCATCTCGTCGCAATTAACCATTTCTCCAGTTTACCGGTAACCAACTGACACACACACACAAAAAAAAAAAAGAAAGTAAACTCGAGCCAGCAGCGAAGTTCCGTTTGGAAAAGTACGTCCAGTCAATGTTTTGGCCGCTGCGTAATGACTTGCCAGCGTATTTCGTGCAAGCCAATATTTGTACGTGCTCGACTCGACGAGGGGGCAATTAATAACCAGTACGAAGACAAATACACGGGACGCGTGACAAATGAATCGTCTCGTGCAAACTAACGTTCGTGGCTTCCCCCCTCGTAAACGCGGGGCCCTCGATATTTATTTTTTCCTCGGTGTCTGGATTTTCGTATGTTGCGTGTGCGATGCGTATTTAAAAAAAAAAAAAAAAAAAAAAAAAAGGAAAAAAGCCGCGACTCGGCATCGGCTCGATTTATCGCGCACAGGGGAAAATAGCTTAGATCGAGAGCAAACGGTGTATACGTAAGTACTTACTTACGTATCAATCGTGGCTGCTAGCACCGCGACAATTTACGTGGCTAATGAGATTCAAATAGCCGACTGGCGCCAAAAACGAGATGTCGGATCAACTTGTACTTCGCGAATACTTCGTCACCCATTTCAGATGCAGAAGAACTGTTGAGAAGCATCACGTTTAAGGGAATGTGAAGAGGGTTGGAAGTTTTGAAAATTACCGACAATTTTTTTATAGAGTAATTTCACGAAAAGAGAATAATTGTAGAATTATGAAATGAGTGATCGGGAGATAGAAATCGCGAGTTTTGGAGATTTTAGAAAATATTCTTATAGGACTATTTCAGTTTGAAAGGAGAATAATTGTAGAATTGTGAAAATGAGTAATAATTAGTAAAAGCATAATAATAATGCAATTATTATATACGATTATTATATTGTAAAATAATTTAAAAAGCCAAAATATTCAATAAAAATACAATTATAAAATATAGCAAAAAAGGTAATTATGTTTATTACTGTGTTTTGTCCTTCTGACTATAATAAGAATTAACTTGAAATATCTCAAAAAATAAATTAATATCCAATAAATCAACTCTAAGCAAAAGTACAATTATACAATTATAAAGTAAACATATATTAGCGGAGATATAATAATAATATTAATAATAATAATAATAATAATAATAATAATGAATATACGAATAATTTAAAAAAACAAAATATTCAATAAAAGTAACTATTTGATAAAGTCTGGTAAAAGAGTTTACTTTCGGAGGCATAGAAAGAAAAAGTATACTTATTGGGTCAACTCCGACATGACGTGTGAGCATAAAATTGTGAGCTGTCCAAAGGGTAAGAAACTGCAAGTGGCACGCAAAACGAAAGAAGACGGATGAGAATGATTATCGGAATGAGAAAACAGTTTGGTAAGAACAATTACTGTGTATTTGAATTAATTAAGTTGTCAACGTATCTTAAATAATTTTATTCTCAACGAATTAAAAATTGTTGTTTTTGTATTATCACTCTTCCTTTACTTTAAAATTGTAAATTGATTTCAAAAAATCAAGGAACTTATTTATTAATGTCCCTACAACATTACACAAGAAATTCGTCAAATAAAATATTCAGAATTTTTTTCAATAAATCTTATAGT
>CAJDYZ010006836.1:59405-74551 GCA_903986555.1 Heterotrigona itama
TCCTTCCATCGAGACTCGTCGACGATCTATGAAACGATTTTATTATTAATCAATGAAATTAAAGAACAATTTCCTTGTTTACAATGAAAGTATTTGCACATCTTTAATGAAGGTATTATGTATATTGTATTTTAAAAGTATTTCGAAATTTTATTAACATGGTAAGGAGACATGATTATTGTGACGATTATTGGCACAATCAGAAAATGAGATCGCAAGATATTTATTGGAAACGCAATTTGTAGAAATTATTAAAGTATTTAAATAATTTAACTATTTGTAATTTATTAATAATCTATAATATTTAGGAACTACATTCAGATTACATTAATTAGATATGAATGATTAAAATTAATATTGATCTTTTTCTAATGCAGTAAATATAATTATATACATTTTCATATGCGTTTTGCATACGACGCACAATTTTTTAAATATAACATTTTAATAAACGAGTAACATTTTTATATATTTTTTCATAAATCACTGTACGAAATTAAAAATGGAACACCTTTGTCACAACCATCCCTTTAAATTAATATCCACGTAAATAAATCATCCCCATCAATATATTTTTAAATCGATAATTTCGCACGTGTTCTAATGTTTTTTTTTGCACAAAAAATGCAAATAAAAATTTCACGCATGCATCTGCGCCGATGTTTAAAATATCTGGCTTACACGAGATTAATGATTCAGAGAATTTGTTATTTTATCAGTCTGACTTTTAGAAATACAGTACCGTTTCTGGGGAGATCTATAACAAATATCGCTCGTAGAATTCGTGTAATATACTGATTAGAAGAATTGGAAAAAAAAAGTTTAAATCCTAAATTTTAAAAAAGAAACATCCTAATACGTGTATATATATCCCAAAGTAGACAAGTGTTTAGTATAAAAAATTCAACAAAATTTCAATACAAATCTTTCTTATACGTACATACTCTTTTCTTAATTGTATTTTCACGTTGCTTCAACACCGAAAACCATTAGTTATATCTTATATCTTATAGCCCCAGACGGACGCAGGTCACTACAATATAATTTCGAATATTACGCGCCCTCTGCAAATTCTTGTACCCTAAAATTTCCCATAAATACACAAACATCCGCAGTCTAGTTGTTACAAGTCTAGCTTTCCCTTTACTTTCTTGACTTTCTTCCCTAGTCCCGGCTTCGGGGGAGCAACACTTCGGAATACATTACGCGTACCGCAACACAGCTGCAACGTTTCTTATTACGAGGTCTTATGAAAGATTCAATCAGTTGAGCGAACAAGTGGCCAACACGGGAACGCAGAGGTCGCTTGTACGATAATGACACGCGGCTGAAATTAAAAGCGAACGCGGCCGCGATCTCTCCGCATAATTACCGCGAAAACGGAAATGACTGCGCCGTTGTTGGCTACTTTTACGACGAGAGGATCGATCGCGACACGCCGCTCGTAATCGGCTTGAGAAATAGTTCTTCGGATTCGTTGTGTATCGCGCAGCGACTCTAATGTTCCATAATGTTAGATGCTAATTCGATTGTCTCGGTTTGTATATACTGTGTTGACTGGTTGAAATAGAGCGCGATAAAACGATAATGAAACGATAGGTAAGTATGATGTGTGCTGAGACACATTGCGAGACATTACGCGTTAAAACGTATTTATGACTTTTCATCGGCCAGGTGCTAACGACCAGTCGCCGGATGGAAATTTGATTGTTCCAATCTGTAATGCTGCGCTGATTGATTGAAAATAGTGCAACGAAAGGATAATGATAAAGTACGACAGGTTGAGATATACGTTAAATCAAATTTTCCACTTTCGTTGTGGATGATTAATTAAAAGCGTTGCTTTCGTCCGCGTTTCGTTCGATACGATCATCTGAAGTGATTAGCGAGGAGAGCAGAGTCTATTCTCATTATCAGCGCAAGCGAAACACGGTTGCGACAATTATAAATTATTATACACTTCACTTCTGTGACACATATTCCACGAAACGATCTATTATTTACTCATTAAGAATTTTGAACAAATGGGAGAATTTTTCTGAATACTTTATAAATACTATAATTTCGGGGAATATTTTAAAATAAATCGAGAAATATTTAGTTGAATCTTACTATTTTTTGGCCAATTCTTTTGCCAAGAATTTTAATAACAAACGAGAGAGAATGCCGCATCCTTTAAGTTTCACAATTTCATTTCTCGATTTGTGATTAAGTTTAGAATTTAATCTGAATTCGAAGATTATTCGGAGAGTGGATCGAATTCTATGCAACTTGAATATCTTCGAACGTTGGCGGCTCGAAAGTTTTAAGTTCGGTAGTTCTAACTTCTAAAACCCGCCTTACCCTAAAATGTATATTGGTACGCTCCTCCCTGGAACGTTCTTACGTTTCAAGAACATACACTTGGCGGATATACCTAGAGGGGATTTTTTTCAGCGAACTTCATTCCAAGAGTACACCGACTCATAATCCCCGAGAGTGGAAGAAATCTCGGGCACCCTCTAATTAGAATTTCGTATTTTCCATTGAAATGAAGACGACTAACCAAATTCACGATACCGATTAATAGTAGAACCATCGGCGACTCAACTACAAAACTTGCCTTTCAGGCATGAAAGCACGAGAAATTGAAAAAACTTTATGATACAATATGAAAAAGGCGAGCTTTTATTTGGGTTACCATTTTATTATTTTATTGTGTTCATTATAATTTTTTTTTTTTTTCATGGAATATGTAATTTCTTCTGAATTCTAAATTTTTGAACACTCCATATATATTTTATAATATGTTCACAGAAATGAACATATCAATGACAGACAGAAGATGATTAGAGATGGATACTTCGTTAAAAAAAAAAAAAACTACAGCAAAAATATGAAATGCGACAAACGAGCGTTAATACTCGTTCTCTCGCGATCAATTTAATACAGGATTAGATATATACATACACAATATTCATGGTATACTTACCATCATTGTGCATGATTCTGAATATTATTTTTATACATAAAAGAAGAAGACCATTTCTCGTTCACATTCACTCAACGATCCAACGATTCTCAAAGAATCTTACGATTACGTTACGATCCAACTTCAACGACTAACCCGAGTAACTTTGAGATCAATATCTAAAGCCGCGTATCAAAATTTATTCTTACTCGCGCGTCTTGTTCCATAATAATATCTTTTTTACACAAGAAGAGCTGTGAGCTCACGGTCGTAATATCGTAGAGGGGGTGAACGGGGGAGGGAAAAAATTCAGGACAGATACGAGCCAACCGGGACGATACGAAAGACGGCGAGGAGACGGAAAATCGAGGACGTTTCCAGACGAGTGACCTGGCTTTCATTTGACATTCAATGGATGGCGCGCGCCATAAAAGATCGGGACGTCGTGTACTCGGTGTAAATTACAGCCGGTTGAGAAATTCGTTGTAATTTCTCGGCGTGACGATTAGACGATGGACGAAACACCGTGAGAGTCGCGCGCGGGATCTTTGCTCGATCGTTTGGAAACGTACATCGTTCAATGACATTTCCAAGAGGCAAGGGCCAAGAATGGCTGGAGTCGAGAGATTCCAGGATGAATTTTTTGCTTCCAGGACGAATGCTCCAAACAATCGACGAGGAGGCACGAGGATCGATGCAGTAATCGTGCGACGAGTGTCTGCGGGATAAAGTTCTACATCCGTTTTATCTAACGATCATTCATTATGAAAGTTAGGAGAAAATACTTTCTACAATTTAATTTTTAATTCCTAGCGATTGAATCTTATATTTCATATTATATTCATTTCCTGAATTCCATTGGGCATGGAATCTACTCAATTTCAAGTAATATCACTCTTAAACTTTCTTGATTAATTCGTGGCCTCGGTAAGTATTGTCTTATTGTAATCAATAATTTTTAATTTTTGAAACGATACTATCAATGGTGTATCAACACATCTTATTCTGACAATGCACTGTATTTTATTTTCATTTCTTTCTTTTACTCTTTTTTCAATTTCTTTTCTCTTTCTTTATTTTAATTTAATAATATAGAATTGTGATCTATACTATTATATAATAACGCTTATTGTCCAAACAAAAGGGTTGCAATGAAATAGCTACATCGAGATCGAAATTACGTCAAGGTCATAAAGGAATGTTCGAAGTCGATGTTCAAGTTTAGATGAAAATCATAGGTCTCGTCGAAACTATGTCACTGAAGTTGGAGATCGTCGAAGTTGTACCATTGAAGTTCATGATCATTTAAAGGTCCCAAGAGATCATGTACGCGACACAATTAAAGTTCAAAGTAGTAATTAGCACTCAAGTTCATGAACGATTATCGAAGTTATTAAAACTTGATTCAAGACTCGAGTTGCTTTACGGAGGTCTCGCGACTGAACGAAAGTTATGGAAATTGTCACTCAAGTTTTCAAATAAATTTGTTTGCCGTGATCCATCTTCTCGAGTAAGAAACGGAACGATTGTTCGACGGAACAATTGATTAACGCGCGCGATCACGTTTTTCACAGATACTTAGTGCATTTTACATGCGATCTGAAACAGTTAAATGTTAACCGAAACAGCTCTCGTCGCTCTCGTCGTTAGTATGCAAGGCCACGATTTAAATTGAATTGCAAACTCCGCTGGTTTCGATCGAGTGAGAACGGTTTTCATCGGCACGATAAATTAGGGAATACGAACTATCGACAAATTTTTCCTTTCTAACTCTAACACTCCCTTAGGTCGAGCGAAAGGCCGGCAGAAATTAATGAGATCGGCCCGTCGTTACACCGGGAGGAATCGATTTCTATTAATTTCCACGTTATCGGAAACGCGTTTATGACTGGACTAGAGGCCGGCAAATAGTAAACGAGTTTGAAAATCGATGCGCCGATCGACCAGCGCGATTCCCCAGTATAATTTATCGCCATCGGCTGTGTTTGTTTCTAGGGCGAGCCATCCGTTCGCTCGATTCATCATCGGACGTCGAAAAGTCGTTCCTTCGAAATTCTCACGGGCCATTATGCAGACTGAAATTCCATTGACGAAAGAGAAAGTTTCGACCGAGCTAATTTTTGAGAAGTTTTTAAACTCTAAATATTTGAAGTCTCTTGAAAATATATAAAATTATATTTAAGGCACTGATATTCAGGACTAATTTTGACACATCCAGTTTCAGTTGTATTTCATTTTAGAAACATTACGATTATATTTTCTTCTTGATAACGTTGTCGTTGTCTTCTTCGGGATTATTCAGAGAATTAGCATCCTCTATGTATAAATCGTCAGCATGCAAGAATAATTAATTTAAAGGGAAGGAAAAAAAAATTTATTAAAAATATAATCACAGTGTAAGCTATCATAATATTACAATAAATTAATTCAAAGGTTCCTAACGGAAAGCAAATAATACAACCAACTCCAAAATACAATCACAGTGTGGACCATCGACTTGTAATAAATTAATTCAAAAGCTTCTTAACTTGATTAAAGAGCAAAGAAATCAGCAACAACTAACCATAGCCACAACGTAACTCGTCAATTTGCAACGAATCAAAATTCCTTACCACCATCGAACACGCGTGACACACAAGACCCTTGATCGACTCATCTCTAATCGCGTCTCAAATCGGTCACGTCGACGCTTTTGGAAACGAAAACCGGAACCGATACCAATGTCCCGCGATAAATCAGCGAGAACACGTCGCGCGTAATTAACGTCGCGGCTAATTACCAGCCTGCTTTCGCGCTCGTAGTGACGATTCATGGAAAGCCCGGTCGCGATCGATCGGGAATCGTCGCGCGAAACTTTTCGAATCGTCTGGTCGCGCCCCCTCCCCCTCCCCTCGCGTTCTGTAAAAAGCGCTTTCGAGTAGCGCCGCCGGCACAACATTCGCAGCTCGCACCGCGACCACGTCGCGAGGCGAGCATTTTCCCCTGTTCGAGAGGCCAGACAGAACGCGAACAGACTGAATATTCGCTCGCGACCCCCGTTCCGGCGCAATCCCGTCCCGATCGATTCGACTTTGGGATCCGACAGATGCTGTGAGATCTTCTCGCAGGCCGCAAGAAACTTGAACACGGTGCAACTTGGCCATTTAAGCTCGGGACTGACGCTGCTGAGGATGGCAGGCAGCTGTGCCGCGATTGGAAGAATGGGATATTCTTGGGAAAGATGAAGATCTTTCGAATCCCTTCCTCTGAATCTCTGTTTGACGTGGAGTTATTTCGTTTCATCATGCAACGTTCTATTTTCCATATTCATTCCGTTGTTCTCATTTTCAACGCTATAGAGGCTGGCGATGACCGATGCCGCGAATGGCCGGCACTTTTTTTATGAAAGTAGCGTAGAACGATGATGAGAAATTGAAGCAACTTTATTGTATTATTACAAAGAGGTACTAAAGATTTGCATAGTAAAAGAATAAAGTAAATAATATTTTTAAACATGTACGTATTAAATTTTTTAATAATATTTAATATTTTTATAATTATTTAGTAATAATTTAGTTATATTTAATCATTTTCTTTCACATGATTGGAAACATCTGTACATCAGGAAAAAATACTTGAGACGATGTCATAAACAAATACCAAACACCTTCTTTTTTTTAAATGTTGCAATAAACAACTTTTATGGCGCCAGAATGAAAGCTAAAGTTTCTGACGATGCATGATACAAAGAATTATTATTTCATATACAAATTAAAATGAAAAATGTAAAAATTTTGCTATTTCTTTTATGAAAACACAGAGTTTTCAATATCTGCTTCTCTACATGACAATTTATGGTATGTGTTTCGAACGAACGTTGGTATTGGAATCGCAAATGACGCAGAATCGTGCTGTTTAGTGTTTTCTAAAGTTTAATTTGAAGTCTAATTTTTAAATTTCTTATAACTAACGATTAAATCCACTTCCAAAGTGAATTGCTAAATTTTAGGACACTCGAGACAGACAACGGTCAAAAACCATCGCTGTTCAAACACAAATCCCTGACCTCAGTCGCAAATCCCAAATTCAACATCGTATTTCCTCGAGATCCTCCAACTTTCTACTTACTTTCAAATCGAACATTAAAACATCACCGAGAAGCAATTAGAATTAAACCAAGAGTCGAACTTTAATCCCAAAAAACGTAACTGAAATCCCTTGCTCAAGATCTCAACACGTCGAGTCCCTTCAAGATCTTCCAACCTTCAAATCCTACAGTCTTAAACATTTATTCTCGACTTTATACGAGTAAAAACGAGTTGAAACGTCTCTCGCGCAGAGGAAGCAATTAGAATTGTCAAGCGTTGAATCGGTGAATTCTAATCCTGAGTTCGAACATCGTCGATGGAAGGAGCTACGCAAACCTGGAAGCCGTAAGCTTCTGGCCAAACGTAAACTTGAACCCTTTCCTCTGCTTCAGCAACGGAGTTTTAAGTAACGACACGATTATTCAAGGAACGCAAAGAATCAAGAGAGAGAGAGAGAGAAGGTTCTTAGATCCTTTGGTCCTCGAGCACGGAGCCAAAGAGAAACAAAGTTCCAGGACCGTTACTTTACACCGTGGAATTCACTTAACTTTATCTCCCCGGAACTTCCGAATGATCCCTTATCCCCAACGAGGTCACGCTGGGATCACTGCTGGCAATTTGCAATTTTTCCTCCCCGGAAACTTCGGTGTGCCACCGCTCACCGGCGAGAAGGAGCTTCCGATTTTATCGACGCTCTGCGTTTAATTATAATTAATGACCCTGGTTTGTGTGGCCGACGGTGTGTTTCGTCGAGTTTCCCTCGTTTTTCCTCCGGTTGAAATAACGGTGATTGATATTTTTAATAGGCCTTTCGCGTTTGATCGAGCGCTGAAAGTTTTGACGAGAGATTCCTTGATAATGAAATTTAGTCGGTTCTAAATTTAACTGGAGTTGGAACAAATATCTAGGAAAATGATAAATAAATTTAACTGGAGTTGGAACAAATATCTAGGAAAATGATAGGAGACGAATGGTAAGTTTGGCAACTTCTTTGAAACTGAAGCGATCTTTCTAATTACAGACTAATTAGCTTAGAGAATTGACGATTTCGAATAATTTTATTAAAAATTCTTCGAGGTAACTTTTCCAACGCAACTACTTCGTACTTTTTTTTTTATTTTTGCCAAAGTTTTAAGAACAGAGAAAGTTTAGAGAATTAGATTGCAAACGATGAACTAAAAAGCGATCGATAACTATGGATCGCATTATTATACAATTGTTTCACAAGAACCAAAGTTTCCACAGAAGTTAAAATTTAATTAATTATTCATTTCACGTGCAACGAACGTACATTAAAAGTTTTGACCATTTCATCCGTGACAATTTAATAGACACCTCGCAAACATACAAAAACACATAAACATTCACAGTCTAGCGATGAACTATGCGAAAACACGATCTTGTATCACGAGTCTCGATGGTATTAATTTCCCTGCGAGGGTAGTATCGATTGGAAACCGGGTCAGTGAATCTACCTCGTCGAAGCATTCCCTGGAGAAGGAGAAAGAGAGAGAGAGAGAGAGTAAAGTTTATCCTGGAAACGTGCAGATCGAAATCCGCGTGTAAATTCGTCGTTTCTTACGCGCGAATGAATTCCTATGTTGAAAAATTCTTATCGTTACGTAAAACTCGCAGCGCGATTTGCTCTTTGCAGGGGGTGGTTTCCTCGGGGAAAACTATTGGACTATCCTAATGCCCGACGGCGGAGGGAAAAGCGGAAGAACCGAAGGAAGTCCAATGTTCCGCGGTCGACGGGGACAGTCGAGTCATTCTGGGAGGAATACTGTTCACGAAAGTGAAGATTACTTGAGGGAGAATGATTCATTGGCGATCGGGAAGTTTGCTGAAAAGCAGGAGGAAATATCGTTGGATCCGGTTGGAACGTTTTCTTCGAGAGTTTGGCTAGTCGATGATTCGAGGAAATGTTGTTTAAGTTGGATTTAAATTTGTAACATAAGTAAATAACATTTATGCGATGTAGATATAAATGTTTGGACATCGAGTTTAGATTTTAGAGTTGTAATTTAAACATATCGTATACGTAAATGTAAATGTGACGATAACGTTATTTAATTTTGTGATGTGAGTATATATTAAATACACGTAATTTATATTGAATATAAAATTCATTATATATAATTATATTCATATCATTGTATATTTGTAAGAAAATTTCTTAAATGAAGAAGAAAAGAAAATTCATATACTCGATAATTACTATTTACATATATAATACTATAATTTTATTATATATAAGTATGTGAACACTGTAATTAAATTTCACAAACAAAAATAAAAAGAAATACATACGATCGAATGAATGCGCTTTAGCAAATTACTTAATATTTGTTAAGAGGAGTTTAGAAATAATAGTTACAATAGAAAATTTAAAAAATCATGATCTGCTACGTTTTTCATCTTTCAAATTTGATATGTAATTAATCGATCGTCCATTATTAAATTTCTCTTTGTACAAAACCCTGAGATTAAATGTATAATACTGCCAGTCAACAAATATTGATTATTTGAACATCAAACACGTTATCGTTTTTCCATGAAACGTGTCACGTATAGTACATTGATTTTTTTATACGCGTAATATAAGCCAGACATTGCTTACGTTTTGTGTACATATTAAAATCAATAAAAATGGACGTATCGTGTCCTTTCCCCCTGATGTGGTCCTCAAATCACAATACAGATTGAAAAATACGGCAAAACGAGAAGCACTCGCGCGACTATAAAACTCTCGCCGCTGAAAATGGGAAAGTAGAAAGTTCCCCGGCGGTTTCAATTGTTCCACCGAATTTCGGGCATATGTACACGTGTCAAGCGCACACTCTGAAGATCGCCATTTTGAATCAAGCACCTCCTCGTGTCCGAAACTCATCGTCTATACCCCCAGAATCCATTCAACGTAATTACTCAATCGCTACTTCAACCATTCATCACTCGCACTCAACACACGAGAATTTCATTCATACGCAAGTCCATTCACCACCTCACTTCCACCTATTCATATCGGACTTTCCTCGAAAATGCAATACAAAAAGACAGGAAGAAACAAAAAGAAAAAATGGTAGTGATAGAAATATCTTCCTGTCACACTTGACGATATTTAAAATTGGTGTTAATTGTTATATGAATGAACAATTTAAAGCAACGTTGATCGAGCACAAAATGGCGATGGTAAAAATTAACTCGTATTTCAATTTCGATCGCGAGAAGAGTGATGAATAATTGAAGATATATTTTTAAACGAATGACACATTTGAATCCTTTAATAATTTACGTTTGTCCATACTTATACGAACTACTTGCAATCAGAAATGATATTCCTGACACGATTTTATTAATCGAAAGATCTCTATTAATCGAAGCATAAATATAAAATATAAAGCATATAAAAGATATTTCGTTTAAACACATTAACTACCCTGCTATAGTGTTCCTGAGAAATTCAACGTGTATTGAAATAATCGGAAGAAGGCCAAAGAAGAATAACCAAAAAGAAGTTACTATCGCGAAAGCAAAAGAATTTTCTCGACGAAATAGCGACGTAACTTTGTTCACTCACTTCGTTCCAATTATTTTTCAATACACACACACACACACACACACGTACGAACCTTCCCTCGCTCTCCGATTTCCACGTTACGTCGTGCGACGTTACACCGTGCCGGAAAAAATATAATTGAATTAGAAAGAAACAAAAAATGAATTTTTCCTCGCGGAACGCGAAGCGTTACGGGGAGACGTAACAGCGAGTCGTAATCGACACGTACACGGAACGCAATATCAGAATCGAAAGCGGTGAAAACTCGATCTCTCTCTCTCGTGCGGAAATTCGAGAACTACCCTTAAAATGGTGTACCAGGTTTTATTTCTGTGGGACCGCGAAACGCTATTTCACCGTGCGGCCGGCCCCCTTTCATTCTCCTCCTTGCCACCCCCTCGTTCGTCGAAAGTTATCCCCTTCCGCGTCCGCCTTTTTCCCGTTCGAGCTCCGATTTATGATTTGTCGAAACGCCTTGCCATCGCGCGCGGAACGACAATGTATCTGCATAACACGCGGCCGCTCAACGACAATGCGATAACGAACGACACGCGCGATACAGTGAAATTTTCCGTGGCTCCAATTATCTCTGCATTACGTCCGATTGAAAGTGCCGCGGAAAATCGCACCCTGGAGATTATGGTTTTATTCAACGGCTGGAAAAACGAGCGAATTGTTACGTGATTTATGCATTCAGATATGAAATTCACTGTTTTACATTTTTGTATGTTTTCACTTCCGCAGTTTCACATTTTCGAATTCGATTTCCGCGTTCGCTCTCGCAAGGTTATTGCTCCGTTGAAGAATTTCATTATTGATTTCGCTTCTGCGGAAGAATTTTTCTTCTTTTAACGTTTCATTTGTAAATGTTGAAATTTTTTTTTATTATCGTCAGTATCAGTATTTACTATTCATTATCATTAGTTGCTGGATTTATTGGCAATTATTCGGAAAATATAATACTACGACACAAACGTTTGAAGCATCCTTTATTTTCTAAACTAAAGTAAACTTGAGTAGTAATAAAGATATTGTAATTGACTGACGATTAATTAAAGTTTTAATACTATAAGATTATAATACGAATGGAGTATTCATTTGCTTGAACAAGCGATTCTTTGTAATTTTACTGCGACAATGTGCGCAATCTTTAAGACTGCATCTTCTGCACTGGTTGCGTAAGTTTCAACGTCTATATAAAAATGATAATAATCCTACATTTTCCATGTTTCAGATATTAATGCAATGCGTAATGTTCTGTCGAAGATTCTCTGTAATTGATATACCGTGGCACATAAAACGAAGTTCCAGCCTCGTGTGTTTCACAGAAGACCATAATACCGAATGATCCATTCGGCAGTGAATGGCAGGCAATACGAAATGCCCGTAATTTCACGAAGGAACAAAACGATTCGCTTTCGACGACGATTTTCTTTCATACGACGAGCGTTTCACGCACAATTTTAGGTCGTCAAGTCGGTCGGTCGAGTCACATCGTATTCCATGGCTGGGAAATTGAAGCGGATAAATAACGGGCCACGTGAAATAAAATTCAAAGAATCCCATCTAAATTGCGCTTACTCGGGAGAACGGATTCGTGAAAACGTTACTTCCGTAACCGCGAGAAGATCAAAGAAGAGGAGCCTCGACTGTTGGGTCGATTCTTTCTCTTCTCTGAATTATAAAGGGAGAGCGAAACCCTTCTACTAAAATGTTCAAAAATACAGTCGCCGGTCGGCCAACTGGCGAGGAACCGAGATCGAAACGAACGAACAGAGACGAGAATCACGCTGCAAGAATCACATACCCATTGATTCTTGTTCGCTTGGCTCGTTAAAGAAACAGGAGCGAGTCACCGAAATGCAAATATGCAGTGTCTATCTATGCAATGAAGATGAACATCTGCAGATGAACAATTCGTTCCGAAACCTCATTTCGAAATTATATATTCGGAGAAATCTATTCTCAAGATTTCATTGAAACGTACGCGTGACTACGCTAATATTGAACGATTCGTGTCATTTCATAATATAGGTTTCCTCAATTATTTCATCGTTGATTAATTATTATTGGAAGGGTGCGAATATTTCTGTGACGCAGTGCAAATATTTCATAAGGAAAGAAATTTTCTCTAGCTTCTCGTTCGAAGGTTGCATTCATGAATTCAAGAATTTACAATTCTTTTTCATCAATTTGCAATTTAACGTGAAAATTTTATTTTCTAATGTTGTGGTTGTGAAGGGAAATTCCAAGATATTGGAATACAAGAATGATACACAGGTTCAGTTTGGATACTTTTTATGTGTATCACAAGAAACAAGTGGTTGGTTTGAAATTTCATAATCTTTTATATAATTCAGCGGAAACGTCGAATAAAATTTAGCACACTTCGAAGAAATTACAATTTTAAATTACACTGTATTCAATAAATCGTAACGAATGTTTGAACCTAGGATTCTTATCCCAATGGAAATGATCGATATTTAAAGTTTCCATAAATTTCAAATAATTAGAATATTTTCCAACAGATCATCTGCCATTTACACGCAATAAAACGATTGAAACTATAGAATCTTATTTCGACCAAAATGTACTATACTTGTATCCTTATTCAAAGTTCTCGTTTCACTCTTTCATCTCCAATATTCTTTTGCAAATTAGATATTTATGCAGGATAGTAGTTTCAACATTACTCGCGAAGATGCTTTCTTCTTTACATCCAAAGGAAGAGTATGCAACGAGATACAATTGCGTTTAACGTAACGCACAGTTCTATTTCTAATTTGCGTTTTAGATCTTCCTAAATCTGAAAGGTGCATTTGATGCACAACGTCAGGTCGCCATTTAACAGATGTGTTCGCTAGAATAATCAAAATTTAAAGTAGAATTGTGCACTGTCATTAACTCAATCTCACGTCTTTGTTCGAAAGAAACATTTAATTTTTTCCATCGTCAACGACTCTTTTGTGAATTAGGTATCTGCGTTAGGGCAGCAGTTTCAACCCTGGTCCAGGGAAGATTCTTTTCCCTTTACATCCAAGGAAGAGGAAGAGCAACGAGATATTATTACGTCCGGCCAGACAGAAAGCACGTAACAGCTCAGTATGATTCCACTCGTCGAACCGTAAATCGGTCCGAATTCGTTTGAGATCTACGTAAACTCGAACGCGAGGCAAGAGAATGCCGAAACTAGAGGGGAATCTGACAATGGAACCGATGGAACTCGTATTATTTGCGATGTTGAACTATTTTGCAACGCTCTGCCGAGCCGGCCTCTTTCGTGTCTCCCAAGGAGAGCGACGCTTTCTTCCCTTTCTTTGCTTGAATTATCGGAATATCCTGATGCTTGCTCGTCCACTTGTGCTCGGCTCTGTTTCTACCGCTCGAAACATCCATCGGGAAGACGAAAGCACGATTTCTGTGATATTGGTTTCCGCGATTTCAGGCGACAGGTTTGTGAAGTTAAGTTCGGAATGCAATTTTAGAAACTACGTGAAATTCCCAATTTTTGTTAAAGAAAAAAAATTAGAACAGCGCGACGGACCTGATTTTGAAAGATATGGGACGTTGATTTGGCTTCCGGAGCAGAGTTTGTTTCTCAAATTTTTAAAAGGATATCTTAGAATGTGGTATTTCTAATAAAATATTTTATTATTATTAATATTTCTAATAATTTCTGATACTGTCCAGCACTTTTCCAACAACGTTCCTTGCGATTTCGTTACGTTTTAAAGAAAACCTGAAAGAAAGTACTGCGTACGATTTGAAAGAAACTATTACTTTGCAATTTACATATTAATATCAATAAATTAATTGTTACGTTGAATTTAGAACTAAAAAACATATATTTATATCAAACTCTTGACCAATATAATCGTGATTACAGTGTCAATGAAATTTCAAAACATTTTACATAATACAAATATGTAGCACGTACATAAGAAACTCCTGTATGTGTTCCAATGGATATAGATATAAATATATACAGGTAATATTAAAATGACGAGCCTTGGATAAAGGAATTAGTCGGAGATTTGAAATAGTTGAAACATTAAAGACAATATTGAATGCAAAATGATGGGAAATGCTAGAAATTGGGAACGACTGAAAATCTCAACTAACTCACTTAATGAACTCGTGGATTTCTCAACTGTCATCTTCAATTTTCTCCAAAATTCGGCCATCGCGAGGAAATAATCAAAATCTGGACCGGTCGCGCTGTCACGGACGACATCCTCCAACCATGTGCATGATCCTCTAATCAAATTTGGCGAAAATCCAGCGTATCCGGAACGCGTTATCAAAAACAACATTTTCAAACTGGCGAGCTTAACTAATATCCCATGTGTGCCAACGGAGCGTTGTCTGTCGGCCATTAGCAACATGGCGCGCCGCTTCCGGCCCGAGGAAGCTCGCGCTCGCGTGAATAAAAGCCGTGGCAATATCGTTTTAGTTCATTGGTCGAACGTAGCTGAGGGGCCCGCGTTCTCGCGACGCAAGTGATTACATTTGCCCGCCATTTCTAATTAGATAATTGCACCGTCGCACGAGAGAGAGAGAGAGAGAGAGAGAG
>CAJDYZ010006836.1:85886-96349 GCA_903986555.1 Heterotrigona itama
ATCACAATAATATACAATTTTATAAAGTTCAAATAAATGAAAGTAAATTAATAAAATAAAAATTATGATAGTAATAACTGGTTGGCTCGTAAGCTTCCCACGATTCGATGAAACTTTAATTGTACATACACATACGTCAACGAAAATTCTTTTTGCGAGTCAATTTTCGAATTACGACGAAATCAGCTTTATTATATTATCATCAGAATATATATTCGTTCGAAATTCTGGCGTGTCTCGGAACAAATACGCGCTGATCCCATAATCGGATGTCGAGCGACTCGGCGACTATCGTACTACGATTTAACTAGTTATTACGATTTATATTTTATTGTCTGTCGACTTCCACTTATGGTTGGATACACCGGGATACACGCGAAAGGAATTTCGACTTCGCGATATTTGATACTTTCGTCTGCGATGAGATAACATTTCAATTTCGTAAATGCGAGTGAATCAACGGATTTAAAAGAACCTAAAGACTAATTATAACTTAAATTCGAATTATAACTTCACAGAGTGTGCATGACTGTTGTACGACAAAATTAATTCCACATTTTTATTACGAATAGACCGTAGATTTTCATTTATCTGCGTGAAAGATCAACATACGACACATCCTATATGATATACCAATTTTCCAATTTTTTAAATCACTGTTACAAAAGCGTAAAATTGCAGAAACAATTTCATTCAGCGATGGACTGTGTGACAATTAAAAAACGAGTTTCCTCGAGTAAATTAATTAAAGTGAATGAAATATGCTTTTACTGTATGAACTCCAATTGTATAAACTATTCGTCCCTCAACAAATTTATTGGATTCCAGGGGTAATAATTGAAATAAATGAAAGTAAATAGGGGGTGTAATAGGTAAAATAGGTAAAAAAAAATAATAGGTAAAACAGGGCAATAATAGGTAAAAAAAGAAAATCTAGCGAAAACAACGCGGCATTTGTATGCAAAATAACACGTTGAGATTCCGTGGAAATGGAAAAGTAGAGGGAGAAGAAGAGGGGCAGAAAAGAGAGAACAAGAAGACGATCGTCGTCGATCACTATTGCGTGATCGCCCGGAACGTTTCCTGGCGTGGAGAGCGATGACAGGCTGTCGACGAGCCAAGGGGAGAGGACCCATGAATCTTTGAACACTTGGGCGAAGTTGCTGGGGTGGTCGAATTATGAAACTTTCATTCGACCGTGGTCGACGTGTACAAACGTTTAACGTCGAAAACGAAGCAATACTTGCGACAGAACGACGAGATAAGGAGCAGAGAGATGGTTCCCTTTTAGTTGGTGGATTTTCGACCGCGAGCGAATATAGAAACGATGGAATATTTAAGTAAAGTGACGAGCATATATATTTTATATATTTCTTGCGATTCGTTGAAATTATTGAACTAAAGACGAAGATAGAGAACTTTTTGTCTTTTCTTTTTAACAAAGTAAAGAACGGATAAACGGCTTCTTTCTGGTCGATGGATGTTTGATGAATTTCGAATTGAAGAACAGACTTTTAAAGATTTGCTTCAAACGTTTCGTTCTCCAAATATTTCACTCACCAGGAGAAATGTGCTTTGAAACTTCTTTTTAGAAAAATACATCAAAACTCTGCAGCTTTTAGAAATTTATCGAAATTAAGGAATTCGAAAATTTGGCAAGTTTCGTCACTTGCTTTCGCGAACTATGCATCTACTATTAGAATGTAAAAGCTCAGAAAGGACATACTGCGAGTATCTATTTTTTTAAAGCATACTTGACGTTTTACCTCTCAATTTTTCCTATTTTATTGGGCGACTTCGATTATCAATATTCACGTTCGAATATTTCATTGTACATTGCATTCCGCGCCGGTAGTTCAATCGATTTTTTTAGCACGGGCAGGCCAATAATTGCACGCTGATGAATTGGAGCAGGCGTTAAAGCAGGCTTTTAGAAAAACAAGAAAGCCAGTTGGATGAATTTAGTACAGCCATTAAGGAAGGGAAGGCTGCACTTATTAGCGGAAGAAGAATCACCCTTCATCATGGCAGCTCGTGAGCTACAAATAGCAATACCCGGTTAAAAATAGATTCACCCATTTACGTTAAGTAACAATCGATCGTGTTCTTGAACGCCAGACTCGCAAAATTTAACTTGAGTAGCTAGAGATTCAATATTACTTGAAGTCTATTACGCGAGTCTTTACGTACTTGAATCGTTATTAGATCGGTCGGGAAAATTATCAATGAAACAAATACCAATAAGAGTTGAAATATTTTGCGGATCTTTGCGCAATTTCACATTTTTATAAACTTAGGCACCATACGAAAATTTGCTTCTGCTACTAGAGAGTTATTAAGAAGATTTTATTTTTTACATGTGTTCATGCGTTTTCGTATTCTCAAGTTTCCTGTAAATACGTAGAAGCACATAAAAAATTTCGTGTTTGAAGAATCGAAATTTGAAATCATCGAAATGAAGCTGAATTTCATATTGCCTGGAAATGGACCACATTGCAAAATTCGTTGCTTTCACGGGAAATTTTACTAGTTTCCAAATCGAAAGTTCGAAATCTTCGAAATTAAGCATAACTAACGATAAGTACATAAAGCTTGAAGAGTATCTCACATTTCAGCGAAAAGTAGTAGCGGATTTTTGAAGTCGTTATTGAATCAAAAAACGAAGGAATCTAAATTTCATAATCTCCAATCAAAATCTCGACATCTCCGAAATTAAACGACGCACGATTAATAAAAAGTGTAATAAAATAACTGTGGACATAATAAATTTTCGAAAAAATTTCGAAAATATCGAAACTAGAACGTGAAAATCGTTATCGAATCACGAGGAATAATTTAACATTTCTCGAAATTAACTCCATAACTAATTAATAGAATTAATAGAAGCGTAAAGGCGCACTTGTAGCTAATACGTTTCAGAGGTTATCAAATCAGAAGGAAGAATGCTAAATTTTACAAGCCCTAATCAAAATGATAAAATCTTTGAGATTAACTGAAACTCCAAAAGCATATCCCTAGATTGTAAATTTCACGTAAAAATAGAACATATTACGAAAATCGTCGTTGAGAGGATCGCAAGAAAGTATTCTAAATATCACAACAATCGATTGGAATCTAAAAATTTTTGACATTAAAACTGACTGGCGCGATGAATGGACAGAAGCATGAAATTCTACATTCGATATTGTACGCAGAAGTAGGACACGTGAAGAATTCAAGAAACCAGCGATTTTTGCCAATAATACGAATTATCCTCTTCCCCGATTTCACCTCCTTTTTTTCTCCCTATTTTTCCTCCATTTTTCCGTCTTCTTAATCTTTCGAGTAGCGAGGCAAGTTCTTTGAAACTCGGCGGATCGATGAGCTTTTCAAGAATAAATTAAAACGAAATTTGTTGAAAAGTTCCCTGGCTGCGGCAAACCGGCGCGCCGCCGGCCCATAAAACACCGAAGCTCCTTAATTACTTTTCTGATTTATATTATCAGTATAAATATCACTGGCAGCGACGCGTTATTAAAATCCCTGCGTCTTGAAACTAAATCATAATCGAACGAAATAATGAGAGAGAACGCTGCGTGTCTCGTCAAAGTTAAAAATCCATCGATAACCTATCTATCGACGCACTGTCGGCTCTATCCAGTTAATTAAACGTCGCGATCTATTTTCTAACGATCCGAACTGACTTTCACAGAGAATTCGCCTCTCCGAAGCGATCTCCTCTTTCGTCTTTGTTACTTTCGATACACATCAGTCAACTTCTTCCACCCTCTTCTCGTTATTTTTACACGCCAACGTTCCTCTTTCTTAAATATACTTTAATCTAACATTTCATTTTCAATCAAATTTACGTAACGCATAAAATATAACGCAATATCATCCCATCATCAATTATATCGATTTCTGTCGATTTATCCAATATTTCATTTTCAATCTTTTTCCTGGCAATCTACGCTATTACTTTTTCTTTGAAATTGTTTCTTAATGGATTGAAAATATTTTTGTAAACATAATTAAAGAGACGAGACTCGGAAGATCGCAATTGATCGTCGATATAAAATATTCTATCATATAAACTACAAACACGAACAAAATTTGTGAAAAAACTCACAGAAGTTGAGTTGTTCGATATGGCAGAGGATATAATTTTTTCACAAATAGAGGAGTGAATCGAATTTCCTTTCTCCCAGGGTCGAGTTTTCTTTTTAAATGACACGTTACATTTTCTTTATCTGTAATATAGTATTAGCTTGTCACAACACACGGGAATGTTATTAAAACGCCTAAAAAAAAAGAACCTAAACATTCCTGGTAGTGGAAGGAATATCTTTAGATTTTAATGAAATATTCCAGTGAATTCAATTAAAATGTTTTCCAACTCAGAAAAAGATATTTTTGATTCTTTGTTTCAGTTAAATAGAATGATATAATAAACTAATTAGAATGGACAGCATTCATTTAAATAAGATTTTATAAATAGGACTTTTCACATAAACAAACTGTAATTTTTTAGATTCTTCGAATGTGTTAAGAATAA
Organism: Heterotrigona itama; assembly: GCA_903986555.1. NCBI lineage: Eukaryota > Metazoa > Arthropoda > Insecta > Hymenoptera > Apidae > Heterotrigona > Heterotrigona itama. The sequence continues at coordinate 90,421 of CAJDYZ010006836.1, forward strand.
TTGTTCGTCGAGAAATTAATTTTAAAAGTTTACAAAATTGATTGTAACGATTCATCAGTTCTCTGAAAGTGATGAATCAAGCCATGAAAGTTAAAGTCATTTACGATTTCGATTACGATTCTTTCTAATTTAATCCCATTGATTTATTTATTATTAAACGACAAGGATTGACAAAAGATAGAAAAAAAAATATAAATAAAAGGAACGAGAGAAAAAGAGAAAAAATTTGAGTAAAATACAAAAACATTACGTGACAGTTCAAGAGAATAAAACTACAAAATATTAACGAAATATCGATCTGATCAAACTAATCACTAATTAATCTCACAAATTAACTGTTTCCTTAAAATAAATAAACAAATAAATAAAATGAAATGAAATGAAATATCAAGACTCGAAACAACAATGAACCAGCCAATGGATGGTGTACGGTGATAAAAACAAGTGACTGCTTTGTAAAAGCTGTTCCATTCACGAGACCCGACAAGAAAGAAGAATTAACGCCTCTGTGCTTCTTATCCAGACCCGGAATAAATCGCAGGCCGGCCGATATCGTGTCGAGCATCGACTTCTCTGTTCTCATTTCGGGAATAGAATGCATTCGAAACAGGGAAGACGTGCGATCGGAATAAATTTCGTAGGGACGAGCACGGGCCTTTGTCGGCGGCGTCGTTATTCTTCGGAAGGATTCGCTCGCGAATCGTCACCGTGCATTAAAACGGAAATCGATGTATCTGCGAGCGAGATTAATTGCCAACCGATCCCTCGTTTCTCCCCCTGCTCAAATATTCCTCACGCGAGGTGCAATGCGTCACTTGCTTACTTGAAAAGTTGCAAGAAAAAATCAGATAGAAATACACGTGGATGAAATTCTTCCCCCTTGGAGAAGTACCAAAATGACCAAAATGACCAATTCTTAATTTTAAATAGATTTTTTTTTTTAAAGATTTAAATGATGTTTAAAATGTATGAAAAATGCACTGTCTTATAAAATTCTTTCATTTCTTTTTTTTTACTGTAATATCTGTAATGTTACGCTTCAATCGTTGTATTAATGTTGCAGTAGAAAGTATCTAATAAAAAAAAAAAAAACGAATTGTTCTATCATTTATTACGCACATATATCATAACTACCAAGTAAAGATCAAAGTCCATCGTTTTTATTTGATACGTTAATAACAAAGGAATAGTTAATGGCATTTCAAATAAGAATTTCAAATTGAACAATAATAAATGCACTGAGAATACGAAATATAAAATAATACAGGCATTGAAGTGAATGAAAACTGGAAAGCATCTCAACATGCTGCTGCGATTCTGATCTTTAAATATCAAAATTTTATTCAACGCTCGCAGTCCGTCGACGAGAAGGAGTGAAAAGAACAACGATAGAATCGGTTAAATAAAAGGCTGGAATTTCGAGTGTGGAGTTACGATTAGTACAAGTTGAAACTCGATAACGGTACATCTCGCCAGTTACCGAAGGGACAAACTGGCAAGAAACAAGTTCACTCGCTTGGCGGAATAACTAGTGGAAGCCCGAAGAGAACCGGCATGGTCCCGGAGAACCATAGGAACTACTAACCTCTCGAACAAGTTGCACGTTCGATTCGTTTCGAGTTCTTGGATCTCGATGAACGTGAATGCTGCACGTAATATCCAGCGACGCGACGTTTATCGCTGTTCCGTGTGTTTCTAATATGCAACTTTTATTATATAAAAAAAAAAAAAAAAGAAAGAAAGAAAGAGAAGAAGAAGAAATTGATGCGGAACTGTTCGAATAGAAGCTTTAAAAATGGTTGACCGCTAGCATTCATTAAATATTCTACGAAATCGAAGCTATAGACCGCAGGTATTCTCTGTACTATATAAAGAAAGCGTATATCGTGACGCTTCGAGAACGAGGAAAATGAAACGGAGAGATTAAAAATAGAAGAAGCCATGGAAAATGCATAATATCGCAATGATACGTCAAAAAAATTTAGAACCTTCACTGCTGTTAAAGCGACGTCGAAGATTTGATAGAGAATAAACTATGGAAATATACTCGATGGAATTCTAATTACGATTAGGGGAGTTAAAAGAGTAATGATATTTAGAGAAAAATGCATCACAAAGGCAAAACGTAATTTTTTTAAACGTATTTTGGATGTACTTCAAATTCTGTTGTCATTAATCTTCTGAATCTTTATGGAGGAATTATCAGAATAATTGCAATCTGTTTTACAACGTATTTAACACGGGAAACGCATTATTGTCTTTATGCTTCTTCTTTTATTTATGTTGATGATAACATTGAAACATGTTATAGAAATGAAGAGTAGGATATTTAATACGTTATTAACAAATTAAACGTTTAAAGAGTCAAAAATAACAAGTGCAACTCGCGAAAATGAAATACTCCAAATTTTGACATCGTGAATATTTCTATATTTGACGCAACTACTTTCTTGTAATTATTTAATTACTTTCTCACTTATTTACTTATTGCACTTCAGTGTGTTACATAATTTCTCCTTGCCACTACTATTTCTGAAAAAGAAACCACTGAGGCCTCTTAACTTCCACGAGAAAAGACTAACATTAAAACACAAAAACACGGAATACCTCGGCAACAAATTTCCAAATTAATTCGTTTGTCGTCCCTTGGTCATTCAATTACATGAATTAGATACTTGGAAACCTGAAACGATCACCGAGACTTCCTGCAGAAAATTAGGCAAAGATTCTCGAGTAACCATTGTGGCAACCATGGAATCACGATTAACTGGAAGTTCGCCGCAGAGACGGTCGACAACCAGGATCCAGAATTCCATCGGTGTAGTTTTTGAGGTCGAATCTTGGATGAATGGCGGGAACGATCCACGACGGGAACAATGAGGGGAACGTAAAGAGCCGTTTAATAAGACCTCGGTAGCGGTTAATTACCACTTTCACAGGCGACGTTATAACACGAGCCGTGTATTTCATCTGTATGCAACACAATTTTCAGGAGAACGTTCCCGAGCTGGTCCACTTCTCATCCGATCCGCCAACAAACCAGGCCACAAAGTAATTAACCTGGCTTGTTCCTCGATGTAACGCATAAATGTATCGCGTTCTGTTCGACATTTCGACTTGCTGTTGCATCTTAACGATGATTGTGGAATTTTAAAGCATTTCACGTTTTACAGCTGAATATTACGGATGGAAAATATGTTATACTTACGCTAGTAGTCTCTCATAGAAGAAAAATGTGACAAATTCAACATACGCATATTGACGTAACACTGTCCAGTTATTGTCGATGAATTACCCATGGAAATTAATTTTGCGATCAATCGCGAAAACTTAGATACACTAAAATTATTAAGTAGTATATAAATAAAATTAAATAAATATTTAAAGGAAAATATGGATTTCAGATGTTTCATATTGCATTGATTTGTTAATTAGTTAACGTCACATGGATTCTAAGAAAATGTACTTGTCGTATTATTTTAAATACATACATATATATATATATATATATTATTGCATATATGAATTATTGAAATTCGAGAAATCATGGAAATGGGCTTCGATAGTTTGAAGAATGAAAAATATAACTGTACAAAATTATAAAATATATAGCACTCTTAAATATCGAAACAAACTGAGAATTTTCTTGTTTTCAATATATTTGGATGCATGCAATCGATAACGAGAAATTCCATTGTTCAATTATTGTCTTTTCTCTGTTTGAAAGATACTTCGAGGAATCAATAAAGAATGTTGCTTTATTTAGTAGAGAAGGACGTAAACATTCATAAATCACGAAAGATAATTAGTGAAAGTAGTTTCTTTAAGTGCAAATACATCTACGAAGGAAATTGGGCTAAAAACTTGGATTAAATCACTCGCAAATGGAGCCAATTTAGAAACACAAATAAAATCGCTATCATTATTCAAGCTCGTCATACCCAGCTCGCCAACTGAATCATTTCCTAAATCACCTTGAATAAATTAAATAAAATCATTCAGTCTTCAATTTCCCTTCAATCAGCAACCAACTAATCAAATAACTCTAAAGTTGGAACAACTATTTTTTTTTAAAATTCAACTGCATTGGCAGCTGAATAATGAAATTGGAGAAATTGGATTATTCGCCGTGAAATCCGCGAACAGTTGAAGAACAGAATCATGCGCTTTCAATCACGAGGCTTCCTCTTTAAATCGCGTTGGTCAGGCAGCGTGTGTCACTTTAACGACCGGCGAAGGGTTAGACCAATTAATTCATTGATCCTATTTATACTGATCGGCGAACGATGCAACGACGTAACCAGACTGCACAGGGAAGGAAAGAGACGAAAAAAGCAGCTGGACCGGTCGCACAGAGGGTAAAGGGCTTGTTTAAATGTCCGGAAGTTCCGCCCTCCGACTATGTCGAACCTGTTCGCGTTAAATTACTATTTCCAATTCACGGATCAATGATCCAGCTAGCTCCTGTGCTTCGTGTTTCACTCACGAAACTATTCTAACGCTTGCGTTATGCGTTACGTGTGCGTGGAAATATTTCGAGATTTCGTTAAATCGAGTGTTGCCGTTCTATTTGCAAGGAATGAAATTTAACCCTGTTTCAAGCATATACTACTAATACGTGTTTAATAAGTATTAAAGTGGTATTTAATATCTTTGCAAGATGCATGTTTATAACAAGTGTCTTGTGTAAATTCTATGGAAATTTTCAGATTGATTTCAAATTTCAAAGATAGCCACATCTCGTCAGAGTTTTGCGTATAATTACAAAAGAAATGTTTATGTATTTATTATATTATTTATATACCAGATTATTATTATTAAATTTAGTATTATTCAGTACTACGAAAATGAAACGCAGAAAAATAAGAAAGTAAGAGGGAGAAATATGTTCAAATACTTTTTGTCTTGATCCCTATGATCATAAGAGATTTCTCTAAATACGTTCATTTATTTTCGCAAACCCGTGTTAATATCAAGCGCGGGCAAATTTTTAATATGTCGAACTAAAAGAGAATATGAAATTTGAAAAATTAATGAAAATTATTCAGATTTTAGTTTTCCGCTCTACATACATGCGAATCTAAAAGCGCGCGAGAAGCTAATGTATTTTTTAAACAATTTAACCAACATCCGAGATTTGTTTCCACGTAGGATAACCAGAAACGTACATAACTGAATATACATAATTGAATTGGAAGTTTTATATAGTTGATCATGATGCAATTTGAATATAATGTATTCTAATTCAGACTCGATTCAGTTAGAAATCCATGGAATTCAATTTCTCATGATTATTCGCATATTTTTGTCTTACGATCCCGCTAGTGCTTATCTAATAATAATAATTCCATCAAGTTTACCAAGTGTTACAGAATCAATAACGATAAAATTGTCGAATTTAAGCTGTTATAAAAGAAAATCATGTGACAATCTGCTCGACCTCATTTTAAACTGCAAAGCTTCTATATTAACATGGTTGAGTTCGTATTTTTCGAAGATATTTTTACATCACGAAGCAAGTGGAAAAGTAGAGGCACTTTTATTCTCGAAAGTCGTAAAAATTCAAACGTTTCTGACGAACATTGAAAAATTCTTTTTACGACTGAATCCACTATGTTCTTGAAGATTGAAATTTCCTTTTCGCAACGACCCCTTAAAACTTGTCACTCAGTTTTTTCTCATCGTTCCATTGAACCTGAGGCTGAACGACTAAATGTTAGAATTTCTTAAATTTTTCAACTTCGGTGTTCAGAGTTTAATAAAATGGTGAGAAGGGAAAAATCGTACAGCAAAATTTTAAGAAATCGTTGAAAAAAGGGGACTTTGATCTTCAAGATCATAGCGGATCTACTCACGACGAAAATTTTTCAATGTTTTCAAAGAACGTCTGAACTCTTACGATTCGTAAAAACGTGTTTGAAAAAAAAAA
>CAJDYZ010006836.1:104432-116342 GCA_903986555.1 Heterotrigona itama
AAATCAAAAACAGGAAGCACAGATCGTCGTTCGAATTCAAATTAATTCGAAGAAAATAAATATCATCTTGGAATCATTGTAATCAAGGAAATGCAATCTAGTATGCAAATTAATTATAAGAAAATTATTAAATTTTAAGCTAATTAACTCGAAAAAAAACATACACATCATCTTCAAATTGTAATTTCTGATTGCTGTTCGTTGTTGCACCTGTCACACCCGAAAACCACAAGACTCGAACAATTCAGAGCACAGAAAATAAAAAGCACAGACCCTTGCAAGTTTCGATCTCGAAGTTAATTAATCCGAGATTGCTGTTTTATCGTCATTATCATTAACAAACGAAATACCAGGGAAAACTGGAGTTTTCATTTCGAACAAAAACAGACGTGGCGCGGCGTGTTTTAGAATAATAGAGAAAGATGGTTTAATGTTCGGCCAGGTGTCTAATATTGTCGGCGTATTGCACAATGCCGCGAGTGGTGCACTCGTTCGCGAATCCGGTGAAGTGGTTTACGGTCCTCTGGCCGCACATGTGACAATGTGGACACAATATACAAAATACGCAAATTGCTGTCACAAAGAACGTGCATGGGGATAGATGCTAAGAGCTACGTTGCATTTATGCCTTCCACGCCTCGTTTCCCCTAATATTTCGTTCAAAATGCAACGATAATGTTGTAGGGCATAATTCACGATACTATATGGAAGTATCTGCACAGTTTCACGTTACTGATAATACACGAAGCATCATGTATTTCAGGATGAGACTGTTCAATCTACTCAACTTTTGCTTTTAATTGTGTCTGTATGAATGATAGATGTTGATTATGGTGATAGTTGACTTTAAGTGATGAGAATGAAAGAGCAATGAAATTAACTCTACTTATATAATTACGTTGTTCACAAATATTCTTCATCGTCATAATTATTATTATTATAATTGGTATTATAATTTACGCTTTCAATCTTTTGTGTGGGGCAACCATATATAGAATCAATAGCTGCTGATGATAATGATAGTTTTAATAAAAATAATGAAACAACAACTGAAACTGGTGGACAAAAATTAATTCAATCAATGAATCAGAATGATTTCAAATTCCGTTCATTGAACGTCGAAGATGATTTAACTCTAGAATATCTTGTTTCAATTTATGTATGTTTTTTTTATAGAGAATTAGTTACTCATTATATTTCTTAATTTGTTCAAATATTTAACATTAATTTAACATTAGAAATACCAAAGTTTATGAACCAGAAATAAAAAATACTACAGTTTCTTCTTCTCTCGGAAAGATACAGAAATTCGCAATATTTGCGTTTCTCATAAATCGCTTTGATCATCAGCATAATAACATAGTCATTATTTTCATTTCATACTATAATCGTATTTAATTAACGCACCGATATGTTTCACATACAATTATATTTAATGAACGTATTCAGTACCGTTTCTATTATTCGCCGATTCCTCGGACGCTTAATAAAAACAGAGAGAGAGAGAGAGAGAGAGAAAGAAATATTTACAACAAATGAATAGGAAGGAAAATGAACAGAGAAGACTGAACTGAAACACTCGTTCCAACCAGGACACCGCAAATCGAGAAAATTACTCGAGCAAATTAAAACGTCCCCATCCCAGCGTTTCGACCTGGAATACCTGATTCCTCCAGGAGGAAGATAATTAAATCTACGAAGAAAGTAAAACCGAACGTCACAAGGGTCACGGTGGAAACGACTTCCGGCCATTTAATCGGGCCAAAATGTTTTTCATTGTTAGTTTGAGACAATCGCTCTCGTTGTTCTCTCTTCGTTGTTGTCTCTTCGCCGAAAGCTGGAAACGAACCGGCTGAAAATTTCGTTCGCGGGACTATTTTAGATTTTAATTTAGATATCACTTCGTACCTTTCGGCCTCACAAGCGGCAAACAGATTGATCCCTCTGACAAACCACCACATTGAATCACTTCCGGAAAGCATGTGAAACATGTATATATACGCTACTGAAAATATTTGTTCACCAGTGTCAGCACCGAATTCATTAATTTAAAGTTTCCAAGTGTTTCAATCGATGAAACTCGGGGATCATGTCGAGAATTTTTATGCATTTTTGAAAAATAGAATATATAGAATATATAGAATACAATACTAAGACATGTACTAAAAATAAATATAATATTATAATAATTAATATAAAAATATCGTATTAAATATTGTATTGAATTGTAATATTAAAATATTTGGTATGTGGAATAATTTTCGAGATTGTATTTTTTTAGTTATATATTTCTGAATGAAATTAATCATTCAAAATGCTGATTTAATTGTTAAAGTATAATGAGATGATTTTCAGGTATAAATTTTTCTTTCGTCTAAAGGTTTCTAATGGAATTGTTAGATATTGATTTTTGAATTTAAAATATTTCTCACATTACGATTGATTCATTCGACGTGTTTAAAAATATGAAAAAAGATATAAAATTATAATTGCTCGTGAAAGTATTCGAACAATTAAATCAACATTTATTAATTATATATATATTATACAAAACATTTTAATATTTCAATAATACTGATGACGAGACTCAACTATCGTAGTTATGTTAGTCAAGCTTGAAACAAATCAAAGAATAGACTCTTTGAATATTCAGTCATCACGTTTTTCATAAATAGTTCTCCAATGGATATCGTTTTGATTTCTTTCGTTCTCGTACGTGCAATTATTGCCAAACAAATAAACAGCGAAACAGACGGAATAATTGAAGTACAAATGAAATAATTGATTGAAACACTGTGAAAGTGAAATCGTGAGGTCCGTGATATTTTTCGTTTTCCAACTATTTCGATACTCACCGACCTATGTACGTAGAAAAGCTCTTCGTTCAATTTACAGGGAACAAGCATAGAAAATCACGAATCGTTGACCTGATCCGATACTAATAAATTGACCACGGTTAGAGCACTGAACGATCCCGTCGGTTACAGTTACGATCGCATTATGAGAACTGATGGCTCGCCCTTCACGCCAGTCGATTTAATATTACGCAGCTATTTATTCGTTCTCTTTTTTTTTTTTCTCCGTTTCTCGAAATTGTCGACTCGAATCGATGAGTATTTACAACACACGTACGCTCGACGAATTTCGCACGAAGGTTGTTCACTTGTGGCAAGGGGCTAAGTTTCGTGAAATTGTTATCTACAATTTCAAGTCGTTATATTCTTCCTTATAATTCGCCTACGATAATTTTTATTTAATGTTCTTTTTTCGTTTAAATACCCGTAATAAATATACGGTTTCTGAATTTAAAAAAAAAAAAAAACCTTTCAATGTATACAACATATTTTTGAAAAATTAAATCACGAGTTCATACGTTTCGTTAGATTTCGACAGGGTGGTTTAAAGTTTTACTATTACAACCACAACAGTCTCATATATTACGGTATTAACAAAACGTCGAAAATACTTCACACGACACACACCGTAATATTACGTTATGGTAAGTGAGCCACTGGAGCTCGTTGAAATTTCCAAAATTTAAACGAAGTTTAATTTAGAAGTATCATAATTATATGCTGTTATCTCCGTAACAATCCGGCGGATGCCTCGATTTGATAATTAGAACGCAGTTGCATAAAACAACCGAGAAAATGTTTACTGCGAGCGAAATACATGTTCGCGTTTCGTATTTTCAGGAGATTGGGATTTCGTATTTCGTATTTCAGGGAACGAGTGCGTGGAAAAGGAATAACGCGAATGATATATTATATCGGTATTTGATTTCATAACATTCTCGTAAACATCGGGACAAGCGGTGCAAGTTTGTTTCGAAAAGCACCCCGGAGGCTGCAGAAACAACATCCACGTGGTATTTACACGGTGAAACATGAATCTCAACTTTTACTTGCCGGCGAGTTCCAAATGGCATTATTAAAACCATATTTCGTTAAAGCAGCATTTAATGAAATCAGCAAGCTTGTCTAATAAATTTTATCGATTTCTCATTTGCTGGAACGGCAACGCTACGGACTATAACAGTATCGAATTCGGAATTTTAAATGGCGGAAGATACCTGCTGCCGATACGCAGATAAATGGAAACTCGCCTGCAGCTTTGTCACAATTTATTTTTAAATTAGTGTTATTACACTGGAATGTGGAACGAAGTATGTGAACGCTCGCAACGAGCGTTTTCATTATTTTTCAAGGATAGCGTTTTAGATAAAATAAATATAAAATATATCGACAGTGTGCGTAGATAAAAAAATAAAATTTAAATGTTATAGATTTCTAAAATTTTACTGCTTTTAAAAAAGATTTAAACGGAGAATAAAGTTGTTAAAATTAGATCAATTATATTTGTTTATTTATATTGTATTCGGATTATAATCAATATTGTAATTTCTTGTGTATAAGTTAATGTACGAGTTATTACCATTAAATTGTTGTAATTAATGTATGATATATTAAATAAAATTATATTCAACTCGTCTCCATTATTTGATATGGATTATACATTATAAATTGTATATATTTCTCTGTAAAAATGTTAATACATTAACATTACATTACCACAATTTTATTTCATCAATGCTTAATGCCTGACATAGATTATGTACTTTATTCATTGCATCTACTTTTTCTATTGAAATTGTCTCAAAGTTGAATATCCAATTTTGAAGAAAATATCTTTTTATCTTTATTAAAATATATCAGCGTATAAAATATAAAAGACGTAAAGCTTTCATATGAAAATTTACATTTTTTTCTGCCAATAAAAAATAGTGTTTAATTTAGTTTCCTCGATTGCCGAAATCATTCAATTTTCACACGTCGGTCAGTAAAAAACTAGAAAATTCAGAAAATTGTGAAAATATTCAATATAATAAAATCGGTCTTGCGATTTTTCTCGTGCAATGAGAATTTCACACATCGTGAGCGTTATTGAATAAAATCGTCGTTTCTCTCGTCGAACAACTCGATTAAACACGATTACCAGAAACGGGACGACAAGAGAGATGAAAATCGCAATGTTCATCGCCAACTCTCGCGATCTTCATTCGAACGCGTGCGATCTCGCTTGGCATCGGCGATACCGGCAATAGTGATTACTCTTCCTGACAACTTAGAACTGTTAATCACTCGAGATACTTATCGAGCCGCGATTTCTAGCCCCGTTTTACCACTGTTTTTCGGCCAGTATTGATTCCGCACACGTGCTTCGTGTTACTCCACCCTGCGAGCGTGGACGTTTTTAAAGTGCGGACGTTAAAATCGTTAATTCTTCAATCTTTTTTAATGGAATGCAGAGAATGTGTAAAGATTTATAAAATATCTAAAATGTCTAAAAATTCTTCGAATTATAAAATATACACCATCACGCGATCTTGAAGCGACTTTAAAGTAACAAAGCGAAACGAAACTTTGAAAAATGCAGATACCTAACAAGATGCATGACGTGGTCGGAGGGTTATAATCGTCGACAATCGTATTTGTCCATCTTCTGAACTGTAAACAGAGCGTCTGCGACGCAAAGGGTGCCGGGAAGAGCGGAGGGTTGCCAACGAAAAAAAAAAAAAAAAAAAAATCAATTTGTCCCGACGTGACATCCTTTGACGATTACTTGGCCGAAATTTCGCGAGGACAGCCCGATCGAGGAGTAGTAGCGAGCCGCGTTGCCAGATTCCACCCCTCCAGCCTCCCTTTTCTCCTTAATGGGCCGCGGAAAGAGGGTTCCGTTGCTCTCTGCCACAGGGCGAAGCTACCGTCGACTAATGTCTTTGTCATGTTGACTGTCGACAAATCGCCCTTTGAACAACCCCGAGCCCTGCAGGGGTGCACGGTACCTTTCCCTAGCGAAGGCTTACGTCACTACACTACGAGCTAACTAGTTTCTGGCCCGCGATAAAAGAGGCGGAGAAAGGGACGTGGGGTGTGCTGAAATCAGGAAGCGCAGGGAATAAGGAGGGGAATGATAGTGGGGTATCGAGCACATCCGCCGGGATTTTTCCGCTCCGACCCGGGAGGAAATCGTCAGGCGAAAAGTCGTCACGGGGGTGGAGAATAGGAGGCGAAGGTTTAGGTTAGGTTCCTCTTTTCGATGGGATAATGTTTAAAACCCGTGAAACGAACCATCCGCCGGGTGTTTCTCAGGCAGTCCAGTCCTACGACAGTTCTATTTTGCGACTACGATTATTTTCGATTGTTCCGACGAACGTGCGAGATCGTTCCTCGTCGTCGATAGAGCAGTGGCTGAATCCGATTCGTTTGAGGGGATTTCTTGGTCTTTCGTGGATTATAGACTTATCGGGAATTATTGTTAGACTTTGGTTAGTGAATTTTATATTAGATATTGCTTGCAGAAGTGTGTAAAAGTATGAATGGAGCGTGAGTGAACGAACAAAATAGCGTCTGGAAGTGAATGGACGAGAAACAAGCGTCGTCAGAATACACGTCGTTATCATCATTATTATTACTGTTCAAATTATTTCAATTCAATAACTTCATAAATCTTGATTCGTCTTTCTACAACAGTCATCTACTCTGAGATACAATTATAGCTACTCGTTGCTTAAATAAATTCCGTTTTGTAAAATTATGGATCACATGTAAATAACAGTATTAACTTTCTTCTGTTTGCTGTAATATTTGATTACAAAGTTAAACCGAAGAGAATCCGAACGCCTCTGCAGGAAGAAAATTTTCTCTAAAGCTGACGTAAAACCATCAAAGGCATAGAAGTCTGTTCCTCTCTCGCGAAAGTTTTATGCTGTTCGCTGTTCAACCCCGTTTTCCTGTTTTCCCGCGCTCGCAACACGCATGCCTCCCACGCGTCCCGTTTCACCCCTTCGTTTGACATTCCGGAGACAGATACCGTAGCCCGAGGCAAGAATCCTGGGATTCTCTGCCTGGAACACGTTCCTCCTTCCCGTGTTTCGTGCACGTGCGAATGAAGGGACACACGAGGGATACGAAAAGCCTGCAGGTACTTGGAGGCTGCTCGATTTCACAAAGGGTGTAGAAATGATCAGCAAAAATGTCTGCGAACGCGGGAATAAAAGTGTGAATGTACTTGTAATAAACTTTCCGAAGACTAAAGTAGAGAACTATTGTGTAGGAATTTATTTTAGTTATTAAATTGCGAATATCTGTGCAAATTTTTATAAATACATAAACGTAGATAAAGAAGTAATGCCTATATAGAAATTTGTTTCACTTGCTAAATGTTATAGCAAGTCACTAATAGTAGTAATTAATTTTTGATATCTTCTGCACGTATGTCTACTCTATACATTTTTGCAAATTTTTCTTCCAAACGCATAAAAATCTCTAGTTTATTAATTACAATTTATTAATTACAGTCTTACAGATTATTTGGTATTTTATTTATTAAGTCACTTTTCATATTCCACAAAAATTAATCTACATTTTTCTATGCTTTTCTACTACCAAAAATGCAAAATTATAGACACCGTGCAATATTAAATTCCGATATAAATTTTTGATTTTTTATTTACCATAAGCTCTTTATATACCATCAATTATATTATTCGTGTTTCTGTTTTTCCAATAGAGAATTTTTTTCAAATTTTTATTAAAGTAATCAATAAACTTCAATAGTTTATATTAAACGTATTGTTGAAATTATTAAATAAATTAGAAAAATTCTCATTAAACTGTGACAGTGAAACAAAAATTTCGGAACTTGTTTTGGAAGCAAATGGTATGTAATTAAAATTTCACAGAAAAATAAGTAATTTTAAAGATAACTGATTTAATTCACGGTGTTTCACATTGACAGTAAATGAATTGTTAATTTTCAATCATAAACTTATGATTGCTCGAAGCGAGAATCATCGATGTTATCAAGGATGAAATCTATTTTCTTTTTTTTTTTTTTTTTGTTAAAAGTAAATAAACATCTGTTAAATTGTCTTTACAATGAAAACTATTAAAATAGATAAATGAAAGATCATTGACTGCGATTTTCAAGATATGAAAAAATAAATAACTTTCTGGATTAAATATCAAGTTCAAAACCAGTATAAAATACAAATTCTAGAATCCAACTGACGATTAAATGTACAGACATTCTCCATTAAAAAATAATAATAAGAATGATATCTGTTCTTTCGACAAGTAAAGAGCAGAAAGCTTAGAAATGATGAAATTTTATAAATAATTATAGACAGACAGAAATTACCCTAATTCACAAGCATGTAATTATCAATTAATCGTGATTGTCAGTTAAATTAGGTATACATAACACTGGATGTAAATGAAGATCGTCAGATTAAAACTTCACTCGGAGTAAATACTTTTATGAAGAAAAACTTTAATTTGATTTTTTTAATTGAAGTTTTTTAATTTAATTTAAAAGAAGCTTGATATTTAGCAACGTAAAATCCAAGTTAATGTTAACAACAGAAATTTCCTTTCCTTTGAGAAGCTTCTCTTCTCACTTCTTGCCTTCAGTTTTATTATCAATCAAAAATTAACATTATACAGAGAATTACCTAACTAGTAAATTGACCTTTATACGAATCAATATTCTCGAAGACATAATCGAAAGAATAGAATCTCTGTAACGTTGACAAAAGCATCACAGTTCAAACATTTCGCCTGCAATTTTCTCTTTTAAATCTCCCATAAATGCACGGATGTCCGCAATTCACTCTAATAAAATTCGAAACTCAGCCAAGCTTTTCGATCCTGGATTCTCATTCTAGATGGCTCGCGACGTACCATTTCTCAGTTTCGTTTTTCACCGCTGACGCTGTATTATAACCGAGACCGAAGCCGTAACATAACACAAAATACGGGAACGCGAGACGAGGGAAACACATTATCGACCAGGTGGCCATAAACGACGAGTTTATCGGTGTCTGAAAATTGACATAAAGTCTCTGACGCTAGACTCTCGGCCGGTGCTCTAATTTCCCGGGGCATAGTGTCTGGCCGGGCGCGCGTTATGGCGACTGGAAAAATATAGTAATGGGTCAATAACGATAGGGTAATACGTTAATGGCCGACGAAAACACTTGCACGTGTCGTGGCAGCGTTACGACCGGGGATAAAAGCCATCGAAAACGAGCTTTAGGCGAGCCGAACACTTTGCAGCCATACTTAAAGACGTCACGGGCCGTGGTTGCAATTCAAATTCAGCGATGCTGCGCCAACGGAGTGCTGGTATTTTGTCTGTGTTGGCATACTTTGCGCGGGGTATCGCCAACGAGTGATAAAGTCGCTTGATGCACGTCGTTTATGCATCGTTAAGTTAATTTTTAGCGGTCTCCGACCGTGCAGCTAGTTACTTAACGAGCTGCTCTTTGTCTCCCGTTTGCGCGCTGAATCTGTGGGAGATTTTTTCAGGAATTTTCCAGAGACAAGATTCCCTTCGAATCTGTGACTGAGTTTTTCAGGGGTGGGGCGAGACGAGCATTATGCAATTAAATCTGTCAGAGCGAATTATTTGCTAATTTTTTGAAGAGAACCGACTGCGGAGTGATAAGAGAAATTTGCCAGTTGTGAAATTTTCATTTGCGCGAGGCAGATAGTGAAAATTAGAAAAGTAAAAATGGAAGTCTGAATATATAAATTATTTCATTATATAAAGACTTTAATTGACGATAATTATTTAATTATATAGCAAAATTCCTGTGACGTTACAAGTTATATAGACTAAATGTCTCAATTGTCAATTTATTGAATTTCTGAAGGAACGTCTCTATTTTCAACACTTTTTACAGAAAAACATTCTAGAGTAAATGGGAGATGTGAATCTGTCAATAGATTGGATAAATCTTTCATAACTTCTTTTCTCTCTTTAGATGAATATTTTCTATTTCTTCTACAGATCACAGTAAGGAAGAAAGTGAATAGAAGCTTGCTGTGCGTGACGACAGCGATAAAATTATAGAAAACTTTACTGCGGTTTAAATTATTTAACAATTTACAACGTTGCCTCTCACGAGCAAAATAAAACTTCTCCCACAGCAGAACGACGTAAAATTCCACGTCAGAAGGTGGAATAGTTCAGCCATCGTCGACGAGGGGCGGTAATAGCTACTAAATTTTACTTCCTACCAGACGACGATTTATTCGGCCGCACAACCGCGCGCAACAGAAAATTTTACCTCTCGAAATAAAGAAATTCTGAACACTGTTCGTTTCGTGTTCGTACGCCTTAAATCGTCATCGGTGGTATTTAAATTCGAAAGATACTCGTCCCGTGTCATTGCGTGACACTCCTAGATACATTACGAATCCTTGAATGGCCAATTACCAGCCACAGCCGAGTATTAGAAGTTCTCTCGTTCTCGAGAAATATTGTTACACGATTAGCTTCGTGATGATACTTAATAATTCATAGCTTTCTGATATAACTCGCACTATTTTCGAATTTTAAATTTAAATTTAAATCTACATCTATATAAATTTCAATGTATATTTAGGCTAAAATTAAGAACTTTTGCACGATGAAATAATGATTTTTCGTGATTTTCTTTCTTGAAAGATCAATTGTGTAAGCATAGCTCCGTTTAAATACCACGTAGAATTTGGAACATTATGACGAAACATGGCGGAAAATGTCGAAGTGACAAAACAATAATTTCGAGAATAACTTTGAATAACGAGACTGGCTTTGTAACCGAAAGAAACGTCGTTTAGATTGGCGTTGAACGTGTTCGAGGACACTCGACATATGGCGAATCGTGTTACCCTGGAATTTGGTACACGATCTGCCCGAGACATTTACAAACGAGAGAATCTAAGATTTAAACGATTGAAATTCAGCCAAGTACGACTGATTCGTCCTGTGCTTTCGACACCAAGCGCCAACTAATATCGTCGCTCTTATGGTTATGGGTTCTCGTCGATTTTGACTCAATGGAAGCAAAAAAGTAACGGCTTCGACTCGTTAAACTCCGACGAAATTGCAAAAGAGATTTATCGCCGTTTTCAGACGTTTCGTCCTGCTCCACGGATCTTCCTTCGTCTGCCAATTTGTCGAATAATTATTTCAAATCTACATTTGAAAGTGATTTTAAGAATTACTGCTAATTATAAACTGTACACATCAATATTTGGAGACTCGGAATTAAAATAAATTGACCGATCATCTGTTGCTCTTGTAAGCAAATTAATTCATCAAATTAAATCAGTTATAAATACTGATCAAGCGGAGAAATATGCAATAGTTAACATTAGAACGACCAACAAGTAAAGTATCAAAGAAATGAAAGTACGTGGAATAAGAAAAAAAATGTATGATGTAATAAAGAATACGAGAGTTTAGTAATGTTTGCATCGCTAAAAGTTTATAAAATTCAACAAGAGTTACAAAAATGTACGGGGTTACAGGTTAATTTCACGGAACTATTTCATCAATAAAGGAAAGAACAAATTGGTCTAACAAATTTTCTCGAAATAATGAAAACTCTCCTTGAACTACGACCTAGAAACAGCAGAAGAGTTAATTATACGAGATTATTTCGCTAATAATTGTCACCTTAAACAAGAAACATATATCGATGATGCTTCCGATTGCAGACATCCGGTGGCAAGGAATTTCGCTAAATCAGCGGAAACATAGAGGATTATCGTTTAAAACAAGCAGAAGCAAGTTCCACCGGTCGGCGAGATTAAGCCAGACACATTTTATTATCTCTGGCCGACGGCACGAAAAACGACGGAACTTTCCGACAGCCCTAATAATTCATTAACGTGAATCCCGCGGAATCCATGCTATCGCGTTCACCCGTTGCCCCCATTTCTTTGCCTGATTTACAGCCGATGAAATTCCAGCTGCGCAGGTAAAACACAATCAACTCGCCGAAATTTCGAAACACCGCTGTATAAATCTCCAAGTGCAACTCACAGTAACCTTTCTCTCTCTCTCTCTCTCTCT
>CAJDYZ010006836.1:157626-171241 GCA_903986555.1 Heterotrigona itama
GGTGGCAGACGGTGGAAAACGGCAGAAATCTTTGATCCAGGGAGAAAGGAGAAGCGTTGAAGAAACCGGAGGGAACCGGTGTCTAGGAGCGTATTCAAATCGAATCAACCGACGAGTGCCTCGATTAATTAGCACGAAATTGAATTAATGCGTGGATCACGCTGGTGGAGAACGAGCAGCCGGCTGAATGACGCTCGAATTAAACATTCATTCGGTCGAAATGGGACTTATGTAGCGGAGGACGTCGATCTGGCTCAATGAACCGAGAGAGAGAAAGAGAGAGAGAGAGAGAGAGAGAGCGGGACGACCTGGTTCGTAGATGCGATTCGAACAGAGATAAAGGAGCACTGGTAACTGTGTTACAAAAGTCAAGTACGCGGGAACGTGGCCTACTGGACGAAACCATTGTTGCGCCAACACACAGATGTCCAGAAGAGAGTCGAGTGGCCCCCATATGGTCGATACGATGAAACGCGGATGAAACCGACGGGTGAACGAGTTGCCAAGTATCATCTTCCACTGTTAAATGCGACGGGTTGCAAATCGGCGGGGGACGGAATGAATTTTTGATGCGTTTGAGGTTCACTTTTTTCTTTTTTTTTTGTTTTTTTTTTTGATCAGTCACAGGGAATGATTTATTAGAAAATGACGGGAGTTGAACGAATTGGTGAAATCGTTTTAGATTTATGTTCTGTGGATTTGAAATTGGAACGAGATAGTAATCAACAGACTGTGAATATTCTTGGAAATTTATGTTTTTATGGATTGGACGATTCGTGATAACCGTAATATAATTTTGTTCTCTTTGATATGTTTCATATTTGGAAGAACGATAACTGCGATTTGAAACCTGTAATCATCCATCGTTCGAGGGTTAATTAAAAATCTTCTGATCTTTCACACTTGCCATATTTGTACGAGAAAAAAAAAAAATTGTAGAGGGAAGAATCACAACATTAACAATTTTTAATCGTACACTATTTCATTAAACATCTTTGATCGCAAGGCAGAAGATAATTTCTCTGCTAAATGAAACAGAATCTCAGAAACTTCCTGCTCCATCATCGTAATCAAATTGATTTGCTTGTGAATTTATTCTATTATTTATCATTATATCCTTGTGAAAAAAGAACCACGAAGAAAAGAATCACAACGATTGGCAATTCGGCACGACTTGAGAAGTTATTTCGTTAAACATGTTCGATCGCGAAGCAGAGAGAACACTTTCTCGTAAATAAAATAAAGCCTCGGAAACTTGGTGCTCCACCTTCATGATCAATAAACTTGGTTCAGTCATGAGTTTACTTTGCCCGTGTAAAGTTCTCGATTCTTCTTTGCTTCCCGGAGATTCCGCGAATCTCGATCGTTTACGTTCGACAAACAACCAGGAGGGTGTTTGCTGAATAATTTTTGTCATACAAGGAACTCGGCGAAAAATCCACGCCACGTTCAAGTTCTGAAGCTTTCTAAAATATGTAACGAAAACTCTCTTGCCTCATTTGGATTGACCAAGTAAACGCACCAAACAGCAGTTTGTGCAAAAAGCAAGTTCCTTCGAAGGCATAGTAGGTCAATTAAATAAATTGAACGATCGAAATGTGTTCCCGTAAATAAAACGCAAAGCGTGGAGCTTTCGGAATTTTTAACTCACGAAACACTCCTTTGTCTTATTTAGATGAACTCCGAAAGTAAACGTTCCGACCGATTAAACCGAGCAACGTTTATTTCTGTAAATCTTCGTTCCGCGAATTTAAAGGATAAAACAGAATTATTTCATAATTGTAAAATACGTGCTTGGGAATGGTAAAACAGCTACTACGTAGAGGAAATTCTTTATTTTGCCGGGTTCATTATTTTTGTGTTTCACTCGGTTAATTATTTTTATGTTTCGAATAACTAAACGAGAGTTCTTCCTGCGAACTTTATTTCGGCAAATTCGAAAGAGGAAGGGAATTACGAGGCTTCAGGATTCCCGACTGTGGAATATTAAATTTTTAAATGAAAGTGTTCTGTTTCGCTTGTAATTAGCTAAGCGCTTCCATGGATAAACATTCGAGGAAGATGAAAATCTGCTTTCGTAAATTTACAATTACTCTCCGTCTGTCTGTCATTAAACGTCAGGATTCTATTTTCAGAACCCTTTTAACTTGAAAAATGTTACCATTTTAATATGCTATCGACAAGTCAATTAAATTAAACAAAATTCAAAAGAGAAATTTTTGAAATTCAGAAAATGAATGTTCTTTTACTCGATCGACAGAATACATCTCATAAATCTGACTTAACGATCGAGATCAAATCGTATAATAATAATAAGTCTTGCGTTACGTTTCGCTACTTCCGAATATTCGAACAATCAAGATACAGATGCCTTAGAAATAAGAAGAAAGAAATCCATCGAGTTCTCCATCTACGCTCGAGCACAGACCTTCAAAGCAAATAGCGAAGTACGAGTGCACCTTTCCTCGAACCTAACCTAACCGCAGAGCGGATGAAATGCAAAATAGAAACTTGCCGCAGGATTGGCGATTCGTCGAAGAGTCCGTGTCAAAGGGAAATAAAGAAAGGAAACGAAAGGAAAGGCTAAACCCTCCTGCCCTTTGATGCACTCTCTTTCTCTCTCTCTCTCTCTCTGCATAATCCTGACCGATCTCAGGATGGTGAGTCCTGATTCCAGGCTGCAAAGGTGTCTTAAGGATTACATTTGCGAAGGAGAAATTTCGGAGAAGTTTCTTCGACAACGGAGGTGACAGGGCAAAGAAGTGGAAAGGAACCAGATCGAAAGGACGAAAGAATTCGACGATAACCTTCTATGGCGACTGTCCCGTTCGAAAGTTTCTGGGGTAGAAGAACGAACGTGTCGCAGGAAGCAACGTGACTAATGGGCGTGGATATTTATTCACTGTGTCGAAAGATTCGGTGAAGTATATATATTCGATGAACTTACTTACGAGCTTTTTCTTTCTTTTTTAATTCCTTCCTTTCTGTTTTTTATTTCTCGGGAATTCAGTTTCACGAATGTAGACGGCCGATTTCAAATCTATATTCTATAAAATTTAATCTGTAAAAGATACATATATGCACCTGTATATAAATATTATGAAATACACTCCATGATGAAATATGACGTAAGAACTCAAAAAAGATATGGAGCACAGTGGAATTATAAGAAATAATAGCTTTCTATACAAATATTTTATTCTTTCATTATAATTTAACTATGATCTAGCATCAGTGGACATTAGAAATAACAATTTAGGATCAATACTTTCGGTAAATTTTTGATTTACTAAATATCGTTAATTTCAATAATTCCAAATTCTCGTGACCTAATTGCTGTTAAGTGTCTGACGTAAAATATTTAACAGTCAAGAATGGACAGAAGTTCTTATTTTTCGTGGTGGTAAAAAAATAAATCTGGTGGTATGATATTTCCCAGGTGAAAAAAAAAAACTGGCTTGCACACAAAGTTAATCTACATTTTTAATCCTCTATTCCCCCTCCCACGAAGAAACGATTCTTTAGCGGTCATACTTGTCTCCCGTTGGAAGATACATTTCCGCTGGCGCAATTTGTTTCGCGATTCAGCGTGCATTTTTTATCGAGCGTGTTGCGATGCAATTTTATTAGAGCGCGAATGGAGAATCGCGTCGCGATGTAACGGATCAAGAATATTTCTCGCCTGCTGTGAAATATTAATCGGCAACGAATCGCAGCCGAGACTTTTCTCTCCTCGTCGCGCATGAACGATGAATTCTGTTGGAGGATTTTGACAGACGAAAAGTTCAGAAATTAAAATCGAAATTACTACATTTAAAAAGCGAATTCGATTTTCCCAGTGAATATTTTATATACCGTATACCAAGTTAGATTTTCACGATATATCTTGCTTCTTTATTATTCGAAAGTCACGTGAATATTTTATAATGTGTGAAGCAAAGTTTCGTTCCTGAATCTGTTCAATTTTATCTATTAACTTCTAAATCTATAGAATTAGTATTATGATTGCACCAGGAATTTTCTAATCAACATTAACAAATTTGGAGCACTCTGTCAATTTTGGATAAAATCATATTTTTCCCAATACGATCGTATTGTTAAAGATATTGTTACTATTTAGTTAGACAAATATTCTTCATTAAACAGTAAGAAATACAATCTCTACGTTAGCCAAGAAAACTGCTAAATATTAAAGAAACTTATGTGGAAACAGTCTTTGCTTGGAGAGTGAACGTATCAAAATTCGTGTTAAAACGGTATAATAATTTCAATCTGAATATATTCTACATTAAAAACAATAAATATACCTCGATTGTTCGAAAATACTGTTGTACACTCTAGTTTACTGACATATAGATTTCAAACACTGTAATGTCATTAGAGTTGAGTTGTTTGGAAAGTGCATCTACCAAATGAACATATTTCTGCAAATATTGGATTATTCATTACGGATATCTAGCAAATAATGGACATTATTGAATAAATATTAGGCGTTGAATACATTAATTAAAGGGAATAATACTAGATAATACCAATTGAATATCGCATATTAATGAAGAAGAGACAAAAATATTACAAGTAATTCAGACTATGCTCCAGATTGTACTCCAAATTGACCGACAATTATTTACAATGATATTATTTCTATTCTCTTTTTCAAATGAAAGATAGAAAGCCACAAAATCAAATAATGTACAACAGTCTAGCCATCCTTGACTTACATTATTACAATTTAAAGTTTCTTGTCATGAAACATGGAAAAAATAATTATATCTTTAACAGTTTTTTATTCCATACTGCTGATAATTATAAATTTACGATTAGATTGAATTCTAAAACTAACGTGTATCTTTTATGTATTTCTGCATTTATATCCCTCCTTGTATATTCAATCCGCAATCTATCAATAATTAGACTGTAAGTTTTTATATATTTATATTTAAAAATAATACAAAATATTATACATACAAATATGCAGACTTTAGAACTTTTATTACAATATTAAGTTTGCCTATAGAAACATAAAATTGCATAAATATCAATAACATCAAGTAAAATGTTAGAATATAATTCTTCTTGAACAGAAATTTACAACTCTTATTAATTAATTCATTTAATTAGTAATTTATTTTATGGTACTTTATGGTATTTTAAAATCATTTATTTTAAAAAGCACTAATTTTGTACATGTGGATACAATACTCTCAAGTTCTTCTGAAATTTTGCTATAAAAATCTCTCAATCTTTCAATCTTTCCATGTTACACACTTTATGCAAGAACCGAACCTCATTATCCACGAGCAACGTTAAGAAACAGTGATCGGTCTCACTTCTGTCCCTTACGCAAATGTAATTTACGCTAGACGATCGATTTTTAAAACTTCCGGATAGATCTGGATGCGTGTTATGCGAACGAGACACGACATCGCTCGCAGCGGCTGTTAGAAACTTTCCGTGATGGCAAGGATCGCTTCTCGTTGGATAACTAAATTTCCTGAGAGAGATTCGCCGGCTTCTCGTGACGAAAATCGGCGGGACCGAGCCACTGTTAAACTCATTATCATATATCATCTCAGCCGAACGAGCGACGAACGTTTCGAGGAACGCTGAACGCTTTCGTTACCGATTCTTCTCGACGCCGAGAAGCAACGAGTGTACCTTTTCGCTCGCGCGTGCGCGCGCTAATTCACTCGTTTCGTTGGTCGACGAGCTCTCCTCTGAAAAATTCCAGCTAATTCTCTCAGTTGGAACGAGGCTTCAGGGTCTCGCGATTTGCAACCGTCAAACACGGTTAGCAGTTTTAAACGCCGTTTTAAATGCAAACGGACGTCGGCAGATTCCCGTCGTGATGCAGAGATGATTAATCGAATTGCGCTACGTTTGTACTTGTACTCACTCAGTGAAAATGGTAGATTCTTGAAAGCGAACTACGTTGATAGTATAATTCGAAGTTTCGAGATTAGAAAGGATATTTTTATAAATCTCTTTTCTCAATGAAGTAATTATCTTCTTCCTCCTCCTCTAAATGTTTCTTTCATAGAATAATTCTATCGAATGACATTGTATTTACGTTGATACTTACTAGATCGGTGATACAACCTGAGGTTTCAAGATTTAAAGTGATATTATAGATTTCGAAAATTTTTCCATTCATATCAATTCTCAATTGAGCGTCTATGTACGTATTTCACTTCTTTTTTTCTTTAATTCTATCGATACGACGATATGTAATTGATTCAAAATCAACTATGTTATGTTAGAATTCTATAGTTAATTATAATATTTGATGATTAATATAGCTAATATCTAAACAATTAACAATTAAACCAACCAACCAATAAGCAACACGTTCGAAATGAAATTGTAATTAGCTACAATAATTCACTATATGATGGCTAATAGTTAATTATCTGACCGACAATGGCCAATAATGATTAAACTGACCAACAACATATTTAATACCTAAACAAAAAAATTTGGAAATTATAGTCGATTTACATGCATACATTCTGTGAAAACATCTGAATAATAAATGTACTGAGGAAAGGATGCAAAATATTCGCGATACTAAACGTAATTAAATGACACGAAGAAAACATAGAATAATAATTGTCACGCAATTGCGAAATGATAATAAAATAAAATATTACGTTTGTACTCGGTTACAAAGATCGAAACGATACAAAAATCTGACAGAATCAACTGCGCTGGGTTGAACCAAGTCGCGAAAAATCAAAATCACGATCACGTTTAAATAAAAAGAAAAAAAAAAATTGATCTTTTCGTAAGAGATACATTAATTTTCCTACTTGTTCTAGCAATTTGTAACTTCGTTCTAAATTTTGTTCTCCAAAAGCATGGCGAAGGATTTCAGTAATGGAATAACCAGCAACTCCTCGAGAAAAACGTCCACGATTCTAACGATACATATGGCGGAGCCGAGGTTTGATCGCGTGCCTACCCACATTCCACTGCTCGTCAGACTTTTAAATCGAGAATACGAAATGGCAGAGGTGCGTCGATATAAACCGAGGCTGTGCCTCGGCATAAAATCGTTTCCCGTAATTTCCGTGGATTTATGGACGGGGCAAACCCCATGCACCAACCGGCGGTTAACAATCGATGTTTCGGTTTAACATGTAAACACCAGCGATAACGTTGTCCACTGACAATCTAATAAATACTCAGCCAGGATATTTCGCGCGTTAGAACATTTCGAGCTAACTGTCGAATGAATTTCACTGGCATCAAATCTATCGTGTTTCCTGCCGAAAATTTTATTTCGTTTGTACAATAGTGCCTAATGATTACGTTTTCGAATAATCAAATAGCTTCGAATTTCTTCGTTAACGTTTTCTAGTTGTCGCCCTATCGATGGTGACAATTTATGTTTCACCTCAGAAGGTATTATAAACATTAATTGCATTCTGGCTGATTGAAAGTAATGTTAGAAAAATATGCCAATATGAAGAAGCATTGATATGATTCACTCCCACTGAAAGATGAAATTTACAAGAATATCATTGTAAGAGGTTATATGTAGAAAAAAATTCCATTTATAAAAGTTTTTATTTTATACAAGAGATTGAAGTCAGTCGCGAAAATCTACATACGCAGACTAGATGCTTTAAGACAAATGGAAATTTTATAGACAGAAATTTATTTACTAAATACTCAAATACAGATTTTTAAAGACTGACGATAGTCCTTACGTTTTTTCTTTTTTTTCCCACTTAATTTTAAGATTCTCTTTATCTCTGATGTACCAAAAGACACACTGTCGTTGATGTTAACACTAAATCGTTCAAAAATTTTCTCATTCTTCGCACGTTCCAATTGCATTGTAGATTAGAATTGCTTTTAATTCGATTGAATTCTTTAACTAATAGTTTAATCAAGATCCGTAACGAAAGATACATTTGGGTATAAAATATACAAAACTGTTCATATTCTATTTTAAATGTTTGAAATTTATCCATAGATAGACCAAGGATAGACAAAACCACTAACACAAATCAGTTTACCCACGAGAATAACGAAAACTTAACCCGCAGAACGAAACGTAAAGAAAATAAATTTTTATCCAGTATCCCACGCGGTGCGGTAAAAATATATTATACGAAATAAAAGACAGAAGCAGCCGGGAACGGAATAAATTCGATAATTTAATATGACAAAATAAATAAATAATTGGCAAATGGCCGGTGAAATTTTTCAAATTGATTATGGAAATAAGTATTGTATACGGTTTCACCGATGGTACGTGATTTCAGCTACGCGTGACTCTGACGCCAGTTTCGAGAGTTTTCAGACGGTTTTACGAGCTTTTGACCCTTTTAATTCGGTCACGAACGAAAGTCACCGCGCCGGGAAAAAAGATATACCTGCTGGCCCTGCGTTTGCACCTGGCTCTCGGCGAAATTTCGGAAAACACCCCTTTCTACGCGGGGAAAAGCTCGGACGCGGACAGGTAGATGTACGGACATCGTGCAGTTTACATACCCCCGGCCCGTAAATCTTGTCTGTCTTTCGGGGAATTTACATTCCATCGCTGTCCTGCCAGTCGTAAAATTCCGCTTGGAACAGGTGTACCCGCGATATTAAGGTCTTTTTTGCAAAGCGCGGTTAGAGAGCTTTGTCGGCCATTGCTCGGCTGAATAATTATGTGCGGAACAAAGGAACCTTCGCCGAAGGGAGATTATTGGAAAAGGATAGATAGGTAGTCGATGTACGCAATAGTTTGCCAATTTCGTAGCTATTCCAAGATTTATCCTCCCTCGTATTTTTTACACGGAACGAAGTGGTACGTCAGGTTGTTACACGCGAGGTATTCTACATTCAAAAATTCAGGATTTCCACGCAAGTATATTAATTATTATTACATGTGTTAAAATATGGCTTGTCTCGTTCAAACTCTCCAATTTTATTAGAATTTTATGTGAAACGAAATTGAAAATTCCATGTGATCCTAATTCAATGGCCATGTGTGCATGTATATCATAATTTCTAACCTATAGTGAAATTATTCGTACAAAACATGTTATACAAAACATCTCGAAACTTTATTCGCACCGTCGAATGATTCCCAGCTATCACGATTGTATTAATAAAATCTTTAATGATTCTAAAAATGTATAGAGAAGTTATGAAATACTTATAGTGCAAGTACTTGGATAGTAAATTTCGTAGTATTTAAACAGCCACGATCTATTCAACCTATTCAATCTAGTGATTAAGCATATCACTATACAATAAATACCTCCAATATACATTTCCGGGTTGGTTTTAAGTTTTGCCGGAACGTAATCACGGTATTCGTGTCTCAACAAAATGCCAGAATGTTTTATATAAATTTCTATATTCACGTGAAAATACATCTACTACGAAAATATTCTACTGCGTGACACGTGTACTTGAATACTTTTTGCAAACAACCGCGTATGATTTTTGATTCAGAAATCACCGTCAAACAACGGTCAATCAAAGGTAACGTATGTTCCATGCAAAGATTCTTCTCCTGCAGATTTACTTTCCGATGGTAACTCTGTCGTCAAATTCGATTTCGAATCCCGAGCAATATATTCAATTTCGATGGCGATGTTGCACATATTGCTTTTACGCACGCCCGACTGGTAATCACGTTTTACAGGCGAGAGACTATGGAATCAGTCAAAAGGATCAATTTGCCCGCCTTAAAGAGCACATTGTAGAAAGCCGGCGCTCGTCGAACATAATGCGAAATCAAATTGTCAATCATGATCCTAGTCTGCATAATTTACTCTTGGCCAGGTCGATTGGCTGATTCGATTATTCGTATCACATTGTGTCGAACTGCACACGAACCGACCGTCAATTTGAAACCAATGCACCGCGTTAGTGTAACAGGATTCTCTTACTCCGCTGGTTTATAAACACGCATCCTTTGCACAAAGACGTCTACTCTGAATTACCGTGTTAACGTTAACCAAACTTGTTGTTTGTGCTTGCTACAAACGGTGAGGTGCGTCACTCCGTTTTTCGAATGTTGCTGCAAACTTTTTAACTGTTTCGATGGAAGCAAAGGCAGGAGTCGCGGCATGAAAAAATGTATGAAATTTCGGTTCGTAAACGTAAAATAAATATTATCAATTTGGAGAGGGAAAGTCTTTTCATATAAGGAACTACTACGTGATAAGTGACGTTTTCTATCTACCCTGCGTTATAATATAAGCACTATCTATTTTACAATCCTGATGAATTCATAGAAAGATGAGTGACAAGTTGTATATTTTATAGTTTTATGCTACGAGATATTTCGTTGAATTTGTAATTTATTGTTTTATTGAATATAAAGATTCGGGTACTTGGGTACATTTTGTCAAGTCTTTTACTATTACACAATAAAATTTATTAATCTCCTACACGAATGTGCAACGTGTAACTAATAATAGGTATCAGTTGAAATGGACAAGAAACCCTGGTGTTTCATTTGAATCAATTAAAACAGAATGAGTTCGCAATTACAGCAGACCAACTGCTTTTATGCTACTCAAAATACAGAATGCATCGCGTGCATTGCATGACTGCTTACTATTAAAGATATGATAGATAACCTCATCAAATTCTTAAACGAATTCAAACTATCAACGAAAATATCACGGTACACTGTATGATTATACTGAACTATCGATAATCTTTTTATTTACACAAAATTGAAATGTCCGATATTTATAGGAAAGTAATTTCTAAGTTCAGTATGTCAATTAATTCCGTGTAATTTGACTGTTTTTTTGCTTTTCAATTTTAATTTAATTTAAGAAGTAAATCTTGCTTATTTCTGAACATCTAGAAAAATACTGATTGTTGTAAAATAGTTGCTCTATTAATCTCATACGAGGCTTAGGTTAGGTTTTATTACATGTTAGGTATTATTAACATAATATTTTTATAGATTCATATTTTCTATCCAGTTTTCACATACAACAATCACTCTATACCTACCTACAATATAGAAATATCCAAAGTGAAGAATTCGTTGCAATATACAGACGAGACAAATGTTCATTTATTGAACATCTCCTGTTTTTCTAACTATATAAAAATCAAAACATTTGATGCGAATTGAAATAAAAAACTCGTTGATTGAAATAAAAAGTTCGTGCTTCCATAACAATTCTGCGACTATATATCTCTCGCGATTCATTCCATTTGTTATTAACTTTATTAATCTCTTTTCTCTTCTCTCCATTGTTTTTTCTATCCGTCTCTCTCTCTCTCTCTCTCTCTGTTGTTCGATGTAAATTTTGGATACGGCTGTTTTCAACGTATCCGCGCAATATCTCCTCCCACGGGGATGTATATATTTCGATGGAATATTTCCGGCGAAATACAGTTTACTGATGAGGAAACGGAAATACACAGAATCGGCAAAGTCGCCTGATAACAAGAATGCAAAGTGGAAAAGTTCTCGGCGTTCGCTCTCGTCGCTAGTTATTTACGCAATCTCGGGTGAACTCGAAATCAACGTTTCGCAAGCAATTTTCAGATCGTACGGGAAAAACTTTTCCTCCGCAAAAAGGAAGCTGGAATTTGCTGACCCATCGACAAGCAGATATAATCAGGCACGCGGAAAACTTTCGCGCAAGGTACCAGGTAGCTGGATTAAGAACGAGAAATTGCTATTGTAAGTCGAACATTTTCCACTCTCGTGGACAACTTGAAGATTCAGCAGGCATTCTGGAGAAATTGCCTTGTAAAAACTAAAAGTTCCGTTATTCGTTCCTCGTTGAAAATCATCTTTCGTGGTGCAGATCGGCAACCAAATTCATGTCTGATTTGTTCGCAAATATCCGTGAGTTATTCGTTTGATCGATCGATCTCTGTGAATAAAAAACATTAAAGCGTTGCTTGGGAACAACAATTCCTAACTGATGAAATTAATTAGTATCGTAACTTTTTTTATATAGACGAGATCGTTATTCAACTCGTTGTTTAACGACATTACACGTTTCGTATTAAAAAAAGAAAAAAAAGAAAAGCGCTCGTAAGTCAGACGTTATTCGTTATAAGAACGAATCGACAAGTTTATCACTTCAGAGAAAGAATTATTTTATTATCGTGTAATTTTCAATTTCTACTCGAAAATTGACGAGAGATTGGAGATAATGCAGGAAATTAATATTAATTATCCGCTATTCTACCAACGCAGAAACATCCATCACTCTTGTATATACTTAACAAGGTAGTATGCAAAATACTAATTTCGTAGCTAACGAAAATCAGACGGTGGCATTCCATTAGCCTGGTTCTCTTCGGATTCGTGAAATTCAATAACATTGTAAATCACATTTTACGTTTATCAAATTAAAAAGCAGCAACAAACACGTTCTCCTCGAGAGGAGAATCGTTTCATCATTTTAAATTGTTCAAAATTTAATAACGAAGGAAATTGCTATTGATTATTGTCTGATATTTTCTAACGATTTACAACGAAAATGTAAACATTTACTAAACACTTGAGTAGTATTTATTTTACGTTTACGATTACAAGTATTAGTTTTACGAAGCACACTAATACAATAGTACAAGTCATCATCCTATATTTTACCATTTTCATTTTCTGTCGCAAAAGATCTTCTAGTACCTAACTAAAATAAAGCTTTAAATTCAATTATTATCGTCGCCTCGTCAAATCATGCCAATACTGTATGACCGTCGCAAGCGTACTATCTGAAAAATATCGTAATATCTGAAAGAATACCCGTCTTCTCCATCACACCTGGACTTAATAAAACAAACGGCAGTATGGCGCTTTCATACTGTCCGTCCTCTGGTCAGAAAATCCTCATTTCCGCGACAGGTACAAAACGAAGCCATAGGTATCGGAGCCTGGTAGTATCGACTGGCCTGATACCAGAGCCTCGTTCGTTCGTTTTCCAACGGCTTTCAAGGGACGGTTTTCCGAGTTCCGCGCATTCTTCGACAACGCCGCCCTATGAATCACCGTTTAAAGCGTCGCGTGTGCCAGCGTCGAAATCATTTTTCACGTCGCCGGCTGATTGATAAAAACGCGATCTAACCGTGACGAAACTCGCTGCTCTCGGAGGCGAGAAAGGGAAAGAGGAGAGAGGTCGTCGAAGAAAAAGAAGATTGCGAAACAGCGAGTCTAGGGGTAGGGGTAGGGTGGGTGGCAAGAATGGAAGTCGAAGGATGGACAAAACGAGCAAGAAGAATAAAAAGGGGGGAGATGGTGGAGAAAAAAAGAAGAAACGAAAAGAGAAAGGAGAGGAACGACGTGTCCAGCTGGTTTTTACGCCTCGTTCTTTCTCCGCGAGATCCCACGACAATGAGAACGACACCGGCGACAGGGCGGACCTAATTAAGACGGTGAATTCGTTCTCGATGCTAATCACCACGACTTGCTACGCCGTGTATATTTAAACGTTCATTAAACGCTTCATTGTACGAGCGTAGCTGGCCGCCATGCCGTTTTAAAGGGATTAGGAGACGTCAAAGTTACTGCGTAATAGGGAAAGGGAGAAAAACGAATCGCCGAAGTCGAGCTTCCGAGTTTAATCGCGGCTTGTTCTTTTGTTTCTCTCTGTCTACGTTTTTCCTTTTTCTTTTTTTTTTTTTT
>CAJDYZ010006842.1:7133-30546 GCA_903986555.1 Heterotrigona itama
CAGAACCACACGTATTACATTACTGACTCTACTAGCGCTCAAATTCGAAATATCTCTCTTACATTTGAAAATATATACACACATCTATTGAAAATTTATACAAATTTTCTTTCAATTTGATCTATAGATATTCCGTTTCTTTTTTTTTCAATTTAAAATTAGAGTCTTGAAAATTATAAAAAATTATTTCAATAACAGCTCGTTAGATTAAAAATATTAACTTGGGTTTAAAAATATGTAAACATGTCAGATACTATTTATTAATTTTTGTTGTATTTTTATAAATAAATTATATATATACACAAGCAAAAATAATAAAATATTTTTTTTAACTATTTCGGTTTATGTTTATATAATTATATATTCTTATAAGAATCAGATAAGTTTAACATCCTAGAATTTTAAATGTATAAAAAACTTTTTATTATGACTATTTATATTTTATTATGATTATTTATATCATTTTTATTTTATGCAAAAATTAAAAATATGTTTATACAGATGAAATAAATTGATCAATTGTAATGTGTTATATTACTAATCAGGTACTGTTAAGTTACAGTATGAAATATATTTCTCAAAACATATTTTTTATAGTATAAATATAATATAACAAAATATAATAAAAATACAATAGAAAAAGTTTTATAGTATAAACAATACAGAGTAATAAAAACAGACCATTCAATTCGTTTTTTGTATGAGAAGTTTCATTTACTAATAAATAATATAAAATTTCATTGGAAAGTGAAAACTTATTCAAAATATTTTTTAATATTATTTTATATAACTTTGTAGCTTATTGCTTTATCTTTAAATTTATACAAATATATTATAATAATATGATATGCTCTTTCTACAATTATGTACAGTACATAAAATAAAAGTATATCTCTTGATTATGACATAAAAATCATGGACTATATTAAAATATTATATCTTTTAATGAAAGGGATATTTTATATTACACATAATGAAAAAACAGATGTATTTTTTGTATGATATTTTGTCAATGATGATGACCAGTCGTAATTAATGCAGGTAAAAAAGATCCTAATACTAAAACTAGTATTTCTTTAACTTTTAATCCAGAAGAAGATGCTGGCACATTTTCAGCAGTTGGTAGATGTGTATAGTTGCTACTATTTCTTGTCATTAATTCTGGTAAAACATGAACAGTTGCAACATATAGGAATGTACCTGCGCTGAATAGCATAGCCACTCCAGTTGCATTAACATTACTAAGTGTTTCTTTCCCTTCCTAAAAGGATGTATCATTTTACATTAGTGTTTAAAAATATATATAATTCTAAAACAATTTACCTTCCCAATACCAAAATATGTTACAAGAGCAAGACAAGGTGCTGCTAAAGAAAATACTAAAAGATGTCTACCAATTTTTTTCCTATCTACTCCTTCATGTAGTAAAAATGATACAAGACCAAATGCAGCAGGTGCCTGTAAAAAATAGTTTATTTATTCATTAAATACTTATTACATATTCATTAAATACTTATTACATATGTTCTTAACATTCCTTTTTTTAGATTTGGTCTATTTTGTTTACCTTGTGTAACATTATTGCTAAAAAAACAATTAATTCTACATCAGCTTGAGATGTAGTTGCAGCAGCTCCTAGTGCCACTCCATCAGCTGCTGCATGAACTACAAGACCCAAAGTGGCAGTGACACTCCTTTCTCTTACTCCACTTCTTCTAGCTGAACATTGATCAACTAGTAGCATAAATACAAAACCAAGTATTAAACTAATACCTATTAAGGAGTGAGGATCACCTAAAAATGAGAATGAAGAATATTAAGTTTTAAATCTCTTTAAATAAATATTTTATCACGAGATTTTATCGAGTATTTTAATTGCTTGTATATATATTTTTTTGCTCAAGAAAAACTAAAATATAAAAAATATTTTGATTCATTAATACAAATGTAAATATAAAATAAATGCAAAAAATTCATATGTTAACCAAATATAATAAACTACCTCACTACAAATGTTTTTGTGATATACTAACTGTGAACTTCTTGATCACTATTGCTTCCACCAGTAAACAATGCTCTTATACCTTCAGGTATAATCACAGCAAGCGCGGTGCCTACAAGAAGTCCAGCACCAAGTATCGAAACCAGTTGTAATTTATCCTAGAAAGATTAAAGGTTCATGATGTTCATGATCATGGAGGTCTTTGTAGAATCTGTAATCAGTAGTTTAAGTATATGACAATCATAGAAAATGATAGATAAAAAAAATTGTTCTTTTCATCTATCGTCAAATGAAAAGGACATTACCTCGGATAAATTCATGACTAATGGCAAAGACCCGGCTATGCAGGAACCCACTAACATTACCAGTGAAAGCATCCATAATACTGTATTTTCTTCCATTTTTTAAGATATATTTTTTGAATAAACGAAAAGTATTCACTTCATCGAATTAATACTTTCGCATTACTATTTAATATTAAACGAGAAGTTAAACAACTTAATTATTTTTTTTACAGCATTCTAACTAAAATATCATTTTTAACAGTGTTTAACAATCTGTTTTCGTCTACGTAGCAGTTTCGCGGTGAATACTGTGAGTATAGCAACAACATAGAAGAGAAGTTAAATGCATTGAAACGTGTTATAATGAGTAAGTTTTCATTGAGAATTCATTTCATGAAGAATAATGTTAATGTTTAACATTATTTCCATAATGTAACGAAATGAATCGATCAATGATAAGTCTATTTATTTAAGAAACAAGTTAATTTTTTATATTTCATGTATTACATAAAAACATTTCACTTGTATGAACTGAAGATAACATGCTCAGTATTCTGCGATCTTAAGAGAACAGGATCAACGAACTGAGATCTATATACATTAATTTTCATGGATATTATTTATTTGCATAGATGGCGTGTAAAGATTTATCTCGTGACTATGTAAAAAAATAAACAAACAACGCTTACAATTATTAACTAAAAAATGAATCTCCTTCTTGGACGTTTCATTTGCTTTATTCTGTAATTTGTCACATACGAAACGCCATTTTATCTAATATCTTTCTATCACAATTGATAATAGCAGTTGATTTCTTTTGATTTTTTAATTTGAATAATTTTACTAGATGGCAGAGATGTCGATTAACCGTGGCACCTCTAGCGGAAATATTAATGTACTAAACAGTAAGTGATTGGTAACGAGTTGAGTGAGACAAGTGATTAAAAAATGGCATCCGCGACGACGTCGCACAATGAGGTTTCACAGGAATTTTCTGTCAACAAACTTATTCGTGTCGGCTATTACGAATTGGAAAAAACTATTGGCAAGGGAAATTTTGCCGTTGTTAAAATGGCTACCCACGTTGTAACTAAATCGAAGGTAAGTTCATTGTTAACATTTTTCTCAGAAACACGTACACCCGTCATTTTGTCGTTATATCTTTGGATAACGGCATGGACATGTAAATCATGTCGTATTTTACGCGTTATAGAAGTTCTCTCTTTGATAATGATTTGTCATAACGCGAGAAGAACTAACACTTTCATAGAATGTTTCGCGAACCGATGTTACCAACAGATACTGTCGCATCGATTGAAATATGTTCGTTGGATGTTTTTTTCAAATCATTATTAATGATAATAGATTGAATATCATTGTAAAATGAAAATAAAAATACCATCAATTAACGTTCGTGTAAAAATTTATTGATTTGATATATATTCTCCGTGTAGTATTTTTTTTTTAAATCTATTTGCATTCATTTTGATTCTTTTTTATATGTTTTTTTCTATTTTTTATGTAATAATTAAATCAAATATTATAATGCTACAATTTAGTGTATCTGATACAATGCAATTAATTTTTATAATTCGGATTACATGAAAAAATACATCTCTTTTTTTTTAATAATCTTTTATACGCTTTAAAAAATTTGTAAATATTTTGTGCTAATAAATACATATGTTATTATTATTATTGCTTTAAATTTGTAAGATAACAAACTAAATTGATTGAAACGTGTGATATTATTTGTTTATACTCTAATACTAATTTAATCACATATATTTCTTAAGAGTTATAAATACACTTTTGTTATAGGTTGCTATTAAAATAATAGATAAAACAAAATTAAATGAAGAAAATTTAGCAAAAATTTTTCGTGAAGTACATATAATGAAACGATTAAGGCATCCACATATTATAAGATTATACCAAGTAATGGAAACAGAGAAGATGATATATTTAGTTACTGAATATGCTCCTGGAGGAGAAATATTTGATCATCTTGTAAGGAATGGAAGAATGCCAGAACCAGAAGCAAGAAGAATTTTTCGTCAAATTGTCCTTGCTGTTCGTTATCTTCATCAACAAAGAGTTGTTCATCGAGATCTTAAGGTCTAAATGCATTTTTTAAATATTTGAAAATTTATGAGAAACTTGAAAAAATGAAAGAAAATCATAGTACTCGTGTATTAAATAACAATATTTGTTTCAGGCTGAGAATTTACTACTTGATGCAGACAATAATATAAAACTTGCAGACTTTGGATTTAGTAACGAATATACTCCAGGTGTTCCACTTAGCACTTGGTGTGGGTCCCCACCATATGCTGCTCCAGAAATTTTTGAAGGAAAACACTATGATGGCCCAAGGGCTGATGTATGGGTATGTCATATTATTATGAAAATATACTGAAGTAAAAGATTTCTAATTATTACTGAAACTATTACTGAAATATTTTATCTATAATTATAGAGCCTAGGTGTTGTTTTGTATGTGTTGGTTTGTGGTGCATTGCCATTTGATGGACCCACAATGCAATTATTACGTTCTGTAGTAATCTCAGGGAAATTCAGAATACCATTTTTTATGTCTGCAGGTAAATGTACAAGTTTTTATATAATTCTAATATATTGTACCATATTATATGTTTTACTAATATATCAATTTTTTTATAGAATGTGAGAAATTGATTAGACATATGTTGGTAGTAGAGCCAGAACGACGTTTAAGTATCTCACAAATTTTAGCACACTCTTGGATGGGTGGAGATGGTATAACAGAACCTGAACCAGGAGGGTAATATATAAATACTAATAAAATGCTTATTTGTATTATAATAAGAGAGAATTATACCTCTTTCAATATATGTTTTTAGGTGCAGTCCTGAAAATGTGCCACCACAATTAAATCAGGTAGTAATAGAAAATATGTTAAGATTACCAGGACTTAGTCCAGAAACGTTATTAAAAGCAGTCCAAGGGAATGCTTTTGATCATGTATCAGCAATATATAATCTTCTTGTTGACCGATTAGAGCCAACAATGCCTAGTTTACCCAGTATTCAAAGTATACCAGGAGATTATGCTCCTGATGGAGCACATCAGTTAGAAAAGGTAGATATTAAATTTTTTTCTGCAATACATATACATATTGAAAATTACATTCTTTTTATTTCCTGTTTAAAAGTTTGGTGATACGGAAGCAGAAACGGAAGAAAGAAGTGGAATGCAACTTACTCCTGGCACACCTTATCACACAACAAGAAGACATACAGTTGGACCTGGTGATACAGCTCATCAACCACCAACATCATATCCTTATAACTATAATCACAATTCAGGCGATCCGGCATTACGTCTTCTTCCTATACTACAGTATAATAATACTGATCCTCAAGTATTACCTCATACAAATTTACCGTTAAACCTTCCTTTAGTTCAACATCAACCTCCTCAAAACTTTCAAATCAAAGATCAACATTTATTAAAACCTCCCCCTGTGATGGGAGCAAGTAAGTAATATATGCTATATTTAATTATTTTAACAAATCATTCCGTTTTTTAATAAACATTTAATTATATAGCGGGAAGTTTTGGAAGAAGAGCTTCAGATGGTGGAGCTAATCTTCATGTTTTCTATCAACAACATGGCAGTAATTCTGGTGGTACTGAAGATGGTGGATGGAGTCAACCTGGCAGTAGAGAACATTTACAACCTGTAAGAAAAATAAATATTAAAATAAAAATTGTGAAATATTTGATAAAAGCTTAATGTGTTTTATAATCAATATGTTCACATTGCATTTAGATACAAAGTGGAAGTCCAACTCTAGTACCATGTGCTCAATCATTAAATGTGGGAGTTAATACTGGAAATAATGATGCGAACGGTAGTAATACTGGAAGTGGAAGTGGAGGTAGTGATAGAAGAAGACGGAGCGGTGTTACTGCCGTCATGCAAAGACCAGGTACTGTAGATTATGATTTTCTGGTATTTATATATACCATAAATGCACTTTATTATATGTTCTATATCACTTCAACAAAAGTTTATTGTAATTTGCTACATCAATTAGTTTAAAAGCTTGCTATATTTCTTCGTTTCTAAGCTGTAAGTATTATTATGCCTTGTTTATATCTTTGCTTTTGGAATATTTGCATATTGATGTTTTTTTTATTTTGAGAGTTGTATAATAAATGATAGTTGTATGTAAATGAGAGTTGTATAATGCATGATAAATGTTCTTATCTGAAAAAATTTTATAATGTTACTATAAATACTATGATTATCATATTGTAATTATTTCTTACTATGTATACTATATACTATTTGTAAATATATTTGGATAATAGTTTTATTTTAAGTTTATATATCATTTTATTTAAACAACATGTGCACTTTATTCGCCATGTATTTCTTTATAGTGTTTCATTTGATTTTATTTTTGATTTTGCATGGTTTTTTTGTGTCCACTGCACTACCATGCCTCGTTGGTTGGTAATATGCATGTAGTTATAAATCCGGAAATGGTAATGGAGGTGGAAGCTAGGATGAATAGAGCTTACCTCCCATCACGGCTATTACCAACACATCTTAGAGGATCTACACTTCCACATCATAGGAAGACTTCATTGTATCATACTAGCACTGGTAATTTTTGTGTGGTTTTTTGCATTTTGTATAAATAGAAAAATGGATTATTATAGTATATTGTGTTGTTAATACAATTATGTACTTATTTATTTTATATCATTTGTACAAGTGTGTGATTTATATAATTGCAATAATTAAATGATACATTATCTTATTTTATTGTTTTTAGTAGGCAACAGAGATTCATATAAGGAACCAAGTACTCATGTCTCTACAGAAAGATATTCTCCCGTTCGGAGAGCATCTGAAGGTTCAGGTCCACCTGGCCCTGGAATTCAAGCACTTCAGCAAGAATATCAACAATTGCAAAGGTTAGCATCACCATCACACAGTCCCGCAAGTATTCCTGGATCCCCTGTACATGAAAGAGGTGTAGCAGCAATCACACAAGGTATTTTTAATTTTGTAATAACAAATATTTTATATACAAAAAATTTAAAAATTATACAATTCATTTTGATATTAGGTTTAAGTGGATTGACTACAGCAGCAGTACAAGGCAGCATAGTTCATGGTACTCCAACACAACCACCAGCAACACCATTAGATTTAAGTCCACTAAGACATCATAGATCACCAGCTACAACACCAGTTAGTTATTCACCTAGTAACAGTCCAGCTTTAGATATGATTCAAGAAGAACATCCTGTGGAAATACCAAGAGTAAATAACTTTCAAATATTGATTAAATGATTTTATTATTATTTATCAAGTTACTGCTTAATTATAATTTTTTATGTTAAAAATTATTTTATTATAATGATTATTATAGTACAATTATTTGTTCTAGGTACCACCTCAAATATCTGTAACAGATCTTGGGGGACAAGTAACACTAATTAGTTGTTCACCTTCACCATCTCCATCGCCTGATTCGCTCGAAGATACGTTACCTCATTATAGTCCTCTTCCCAGTTTCATCATCTCTGAACCCTGTGATCCATTAAGACCAAGTATCACACGCGGTATCGGTAGGCCACTCAATACGTCAATACCTACAGAAGTTGAAGTTACATTATCGGATGAATCAAGTAGGTTGAATTCAGAAGCTATATTAGGTCGTGTGAAACAAATTATAGATGCAAGAGCCCCTCCAAAGGGATTTGTCTTCTCTAGAGAAGAAGTGAAAGGTGGTGGGCTTAGTTTAGAATACCCAGGTGGTGTTCAAATTGAACTTAGAGTATGTGAATCAGAAGAGAAGGAAGTAAAAGGCATTAAGATGCGAAGAATTAGTGGGGACCAATTACAGTACAGTCAACTTTGTCAGCAGCTGATCTCGTGTATTACTGTTTGACGACAACCAGCATGTAATATAATGTTTTTCTTATATATTACGTTACATTCCTGGTGCCACACACACCACTCATTACAGTATTGCACATGCATGCTGTATACGTACGAGCGGTACTTTAAGCATACCATTTATATTGATACATTCATATATATAACATTCAATGTGCTTCATTTTTCAATATTCTTTTTTTTTTTTTGTTTTCTGAATCTGAAAAAAGAGGAAAATTTAACTTGTGCATAATATGAGGTGAGAACAGAACGTTACAATAATTTTTTGAAAGTCTTATTATTAAGACTTTAGAAGATATACATGCTTTTACGCAAGCAAAACGATGTTTTGCTACTTTTAAATCTAAGTATTAACAAACGTGGACGTTTTTCATAAAACTTTAATCGTTAATGTACATCATACATCATTCCTTTTTGTAGAATATTTGTCTTCATATTAGAAGTTTATAGCTAGTAAATTCATATTTTATTGTTCAACTCATCATCAGGTGCCCTTTTTAGCTTAGGAAAAAGAAAAGCGTCTTTTGTACCGAATTAAATGGCAAAATATAAGCATTTTCATGATATATATGTCTTTCTAATATGATAGAGATGTTTTATATGGAATTTACTATACTTAATCAATTGCCATTGCAAACAGTTTTAATTTCATAACCTATATCCATGTTTGTTTTACAAATACTGCAATTTTTTTCTTTTACGTTATTGGACTTAGAAGAATTGCCTTCTTGTTTCTGGTACAAATGTCTTCTTGTTTCTGGTCTCTGTTGGATAATTTAATTTTAATAGCTAGAGACATATATAATCTTTTGTATAGTGCAAATACATTATTGTGGTTTGTAGTTTAAAAACTACACAGACTGAATTATGATTGTATATCTTTCTTTTTTTTTAAATTGGTTAATTCTTGTTGCAATTTTTAATGGTATAATTACGGATTATTGATTTTTAAAAAAGTGAAATCAGAATAAAGGAAGTGTACTTTCCAATGGTTGCACTTATACAGCATTTAATTATTGTCATTTAAAAAGGAAAATATGCAACCTAACTCTTCTTGTGTAACCAAAGAGTTGAGTTGCTTTCATAGTATCAAATATGGAAGGTACATCTTTTATTCGTATTCTAAAAACAGAAGGAAGATATAAATACTTATAATAATTTCTAGGTAATAAAGTTCTAATTAAATAAAGTTCTAATTAAACTAGCACATTTTTTATCATTATGTTGCAATGATTAGATAAAAGACATTACATTAGTGTCATATATGTGAGAAGTAAGAGATTTAATTCACTTAATATAAACAAAATATTTTTCTAAATTCATTTGTTGTGAACTAAACAAAAGATAATGTGTAAAGAGATATTTTTTGTTTATAGTGCAAAGTATAATGTTTTTTTTATAGAACACAACTTGTATATTTTAATTTATTTTGTTATGTTATTAGATGTATGTATCTTTCTGGTAAAGAAATACTTCAGTAATTTAACATATTTATTATTTCAATAAGTTCAGTACTAATGTCTAATTCTAGTATCTTTCAAATTTGTTACAAATATTCTATAATAAATATAATATATATAATTCGACGAATAATTTATGTATGTACAAGTTGTGTTGTATATTTTAA
The DNA here is from genome assembly GCA_903986555.1 of Heterotrigona itama. NCBI lineage: Eukaryota > Metazoa > Arthropoda > Insecta > Hymenoptera > Apidae > Heterotrigona > Heterotrigona itama. The sequence goes on from CAJDYZ010006842.1 coordinate 17,009, forward strand.
ATTACGAAACATTGTACTTGATATACTGATATATTTTTTATTTGAATATTCCACTTTAAATTACGAATTGGCTTATATTTATTAAAAGTAATACTTTTATGTTTCTGTAAATAATGAAATTTAATGTAAATATATGATATATACTATTTAGAGATTTCTAAAGTATACATTATACAGGCTATTCTATTTGAGATAACTGTTTTTAGTTCATGAAACATTTATTGATGTATAATTATTGATGCTGTATGTTTTATTATAAAATCTTTTGTAGAAATGTATATATATATTAACTGTACATTCAAATAATATATTGAAAGAAAAATTGAGGATATGTTTTCATATTAGTTTAAATCAAATTGTAAAGAAGTTTATGCATATTAAAATTATATAAATAAATTAATTCATTAGAGTTAGTCAAATCAGAATAGCCTATCAATATTATGTAATGCCCAATTTCCATTGAATAGTTTATTAAGTTTTATCATTTTTAAATTTTATTTTTAGATATTTTAATCAAAGTGGAAACCTTGTAATTTGCACTTAGATTTATAATGGATATATATCATTAATATCATGATGTATCTTAATAATTCTTTAAAGATCGTTCAATTTGCAATTTTTTATTAACATAAGTGATATATTTCATTATAAATCGTTGCTGAATAAAATTTTTGAATAATTGTTAATATATTAGGTACATGTAAAAGTATCTATATTATATAAATTAAGTAATTCATATATCGCTGATATGTGAAATTAGCGAGATTACTCTTTACATCTATTGCAAGGATATTTTAAAGCAGTAATTGATTTATACAAAAAATATTTTTTGCCAAATAATGTTTTAATTTTTTTTTAGGTTTTTTAGGCAATTTTGTATATAACAGTAATGTTGTTTGGGTCTTCCTTATATATTTTATTTCCGTATAAATTATAATATTTGAATGCATGCTTTTATCCTTGTACATTATGATGTTATGTATATTTTATGTGAATTTTTAAATCAAGAATATCAAAATCTAATGATTGAAAATTATTTTAATCATTTTCAGCTACCGATTTAAATGTACGTAATGATTCTCACAAAAATGTGGAATACCAAAAAGGTTAATAATTATTTTTTATTTTAGCTGAATGTTTGAAATTTATGATTGAGAGTGCAATTATGTATAAGCAAAAAAATTTTCTATTGATGGAAAATGGGCAAAAATACTACAATTACGCACAACAGTGAAAGTGTAGATCAACATAATTGAATTTATTGTACATAACACATATACATAATTATTCATTTAGGGTACATACTATGTGTATGTATGCAGGAGCAAACTATGTACATTGTAAACATTTGCTATTATGGATAGGATACAGATAGTATTTTCTGCTGTCAATTCTTCAACTAAGACTGTGATTTTTAAATATACTAATGGCTAGGTAGATACAATACATATTGATTGAATATGATAAAATAAAAATAAAAGAGATATTCAAGACATATGCATTTTTAATGTTTCTATTCATTTTGTACAACAATAAATGGATTTGTTAATTGTGTTATTTAGTATGTACTAAATCTCAATCGTGTGATATTATAAGATCTTTTAATCTTTTAATTATACCTTAATATTTTAAATTACACTTTAATATTTCAAAATTGTATATCATGAGTTTTGTCAGTTTTTCTTCCGTTTGAAATTATGAATATTTCCCGCCTTATTTATGTTGACACTATCGACTCTGTTTTGACACTATTTGATCGATTTTTGTGTCGTGCTGGTGTAAATAAATTAATGAAGAGTATTCTATTATTATTATTAAGATTTTTTAATTATTCGTGATAAATGTAAAAAGAATCAAGTGTGAGACATTAACATGAAATGTTTAAGTATTTTTATATGAATTAAATCGAGAATTAGAAACAGTTGGGTAAAAACATATTTCACAATATTATTTCATTAAATGATTCATTTAAAAAACTGTTTTTATCTGTTGCAAAAATTGTTATTTTGGTAGACATTATATTTTTTTATATTTTTAGTATTTAATCTTTATTTTAATTTAGTCACCTAACCTATATATTTGTTTTTATATATTTTTACGCTTATTTCTAGATAAGTAAAATCTTTCTTTCTTTAAAGAAATTAATTGTACAAAATGGAAATCATTGAACTTGTTTCGGATGATGAAGTATCAAAGGATAATACAAAAAAAAATAGAAGTTCCAAAATTGGCAATACTAATTGTATAAATTTTCAATGTTCTTCTGGAGTAGATATGAAATTAGCACCTTCTTTTGCATGTGCTTTTTATGGAGTAAATACAGAGAAAAAGAAAGAGCGTATGATATGTACAAAGTGTTTTAATGCTGCTTTAGAACACCAAAAGGTTTGATTTTTAAAATAATTATTGTTAATTGATGTATTATTGTAAAGAAAATTTATTTTTATTCTGATATTAATTTTATCAATTAATTTAGCAATTGGTCACAGCTTTCGTGGATCATAAGCCATTGTTGAACTGTGAATTTCCAGACCATACAATGGAAGTAGAAATTTCTGATAGTGATGATTCAGATGATGAGAAAAAAAAAGATACACGTAATGAGGGTAAGATATTATAATGAATTAAGTACATTTAAGATATTGATACTGATGTGATATTTGTGTTTTAGAAAAATATTTACCAGAAGAAATGCTTTTGGATGTAGAAAAAATGTTAGATAGCACATTAAACAATATTTTTAAGAAATATGATGTTGATTATCAAATTAAACAAGCTCATAGCATACTAAAAGATCAATGGAATAAAATAGATGGTATATCATTATTTTAGGTTTAAGGGTATTTCATATGTATTTGTATATATGATATTTCATATATGGTTGTAATCAAATAATTTTTTTTAAACAGAACAAAATGAAATTCTGGATAAAACAGTCAAAGATTTAATGCGTACTATGGATACATTACGTAATAACTTATATGATGAATTTAGACCACAAATTCAAATGTTGCAAGAACTTCAGATTGATGATGGATACATAGATAATGGTCTTTATCCATTAGTAGCAACAAAAAAAGTTACTCAAGTAAGAGTTCTTCCTTCTTCAGTTTTACAAGATAGTCAACCAGAAGTTTTACCAATTGAACAAGATAATAAGCAAGTTGTGGTTCTGGATTTACCCCCAATTGGTCCAATAGTAAGAGCGCAAATAGAAGTTGATAGCATTGTATATATTATGAAGCATCCACTTATGCCATGGATTAAAGGAAAGGTTTGTAAATATATTTTTACTTGAATTTCATTCAAATAGTTTTGTATTTAATTTGCTCAAAATTTTATTTATCGTTCATAGGTACAAAATGTACTCTCTAGAACTCCCTTGCATTGTCGTGTAAGATTATTACAAAAGAGATATAATTCTGTTGTTAAATCTGTTTCTGGCAAGCAAATTGCAGCTGCTGTAATTAGTCAAGTAATAATTCCAGTTAGTACGCGAGTAGTTGCAGTATTTAAAGATGTTTCATCTAGTAATCTTTATAGTGGAGTTATAGCTGAACAGCCAAAAGCCACAAATAAGTATAGGTATACTTAATAGATAATATTTTAAATATGTTAACATATAAATAATAAGTGAATAAAGTAATAATAAATCTATTATTTTCTTAGGTATTTAATATTCTTTGATGATGGATATGCCCAGTATGTTGAGCACAAAGATATTTATTTAGTTGCAGAATTTTCTAATAAAGTTTGGGAAGACATACCTAATGAATCTCGTGATTTTGTCAAAAAATATATTGAAACATATCCTGAAAGACCAATGGTAAAACTACAAACAGGTCAAGTAGTAAAAACGGAATGGAATGGTAAATGGTGGATTGCAAGAGTAGTTCAAGTTGATGCAAGTTTAGTACAAATGCATTTTGATGCTGATGGAAGAACAGAATGGATCTATAGAGGTTCTGCTAGGTTAGGACCTTTATATCTTGAACTTTTAAAAGCTAATGCCAGACAACAAGGACATCATGCATCTGTCAATACGCCTAGTCGACATCGACTGCCTGCTATCTCTAATGTATGTGAAGTATTTCACTCGTTCTACTTTTTATGTGTAGAATATAATTATCTAATGTAAAACTTGCTAATATTACAGAAAAACAATTTACCTTATGTGGAATATACATGTAATCTAGAGTCTGAGGAAGAAAGACTTTCTCAATTAGAAAAAGAACAGAATATAGCAAATGAAAGTACAAATGCATTATCAAATGTACCGCAACAATCACGTGCTGTTGCTAGAAAAAGTACCAGTAAAAAACAAAATATTGTGGATTCAAGTCTCTATAATCCTACGACAGAAACAAAACCTTCTCACAGTATAGTTGTAAGTGTATTGAATAAAGTAATTATAATTTCCATAAGAAAATTCAAAACAAGATATAAAATTCAGAAATATGTATTATTACCTTTATTTTAGTACTATCAAACATTTACTTTATTTTAGTACTATCAAACACAAAACAAAATTCAAACAAAGAAATTTGTTCCACATAATTGCGGCCCTCAATGCGTTCAAGGAATATCTTTTACACCTGATGACTTACGAGGTTATTCACCTCTTTCAATACCATTACTCTGTGGTTGGAATAGACAACTTTGCAAATACCCAAAAGGCAAAAAAATTACATTGTATCAAGCTCCGTGTGGTGTTAGGTTACGAAATATGGAAGAATTACATCAGTATCTTCGCAAAACAGGTAGTCCGATGTCAGTTGATCTATTTGACTTTGATTATTGGGTGCATTGTCTAGCAGAATTTGTTTTGGATAAATGCTTTATTAACATAAAGGTAAATAAAATCTTAACATTATTGATATAATTAATATTAATTATAATTCTATACAATTCTATACAATTAAAATTCTATAATTCAATTATTCTTTTTTTAATTTCAAGGATCTCAGTTATGGTGTAGAAAATGTACCAATACCATGTGTTAATGAATTAGATCACACTCAACCAGATACCATTAGATATAGCACTCAAAGAGAACCAACAGAAGGAGTTAATCTTAATTTAGATCCAAATTTCTTGTGTAGTTGTGATTGTGAAGACGATTGCCAAGTATACTTTTTTTTTTATAACAATTTAAATTATAAAATATTTAACTAAATTACTTTATAGGATAAAACAAAATGTCAATGTTGGCAATTAACAATACAAGGTGCTACTCTTGGAGGAAGAGTGCCAAATACATCTGTCGGTTACGTATATAAACGTTTACCGGAGCCTGTTACTACTGGAATTTATGAATGTAATTCTGGATGTAAATGCGCTGTAAAAACTTGTTTGAATAGAGTAGTGCAACATCCATTAACGTTAAAATTACAAGTATTCAAAACAGCTCCTCGGGGCTGGGGTATACGATGTTTAAACGACATTCCTCTTGGATCTTTTATTTGTATATATGCTGGTAGATTACTTACAGAACAGGTAAAAAATTGTAATAAGATTTAGCATAAATAGTATAAATTATTTTAAGGAACTAATTACTTTATTTCTTATTTCCAGGGAGCTAATGAAGGTGGTAAAAATTATGGAGATGAATATTTAGCAGAATTGGATTACGTAGAAGTAGTAGAAAGTATTAAAGAAGGATACGAAAGTGATGTTCTCGAACCAGAAATGCCATTATCTACTCAAGAAGATAAAAAGAAATCTATGACAAGTGATGATGAGGATAATTCAAAAACAAATGCAAATGATTCAGACGAAGACTTTAATATTAGCAAATACGTGAATTTCAATGTAGATTCTACAGAACATTCTTCTATTAGGTAAGTAAAAAAGATTAATTACGAATAAACAATATAGTCCATATTGTAAATAAACATAATGACGTAGAAAGAGATTAAGAAAACGAAAACGAGATGATGTCAATCAAGATGGGTCTGAAGAAAATAGCGAAGATGGAAGTGCTACTAAGACTACAGAAAACATTATGAAGTCTTCCACTAACGAAAACCGTTCAAATGATCCAGATGCAATTACTATAAGCGATGAAGAAGAAAATAGAAGTGGTAGACGTGAACCAAGTAGGTTTGATCCAACAGTGGAACCAACGCAAATAGAAAGACCAAAATTTAAATCAGTAAGAGATTTCTTTGGAGAAGACGAAGCTGTTTATATAATGGATGCTAAGACAACTGGAAATATCGGACGTTACTTGAATGTAAGATAAATTTTAATTGAAACCCTTTAAATAGCCGAAATGCTTCAAAAAGGATTTGATATTTTTATTAACTTTTAATATAATTTTCCAGCATTCGTGTGATCCAAATGTTTTTGTGCAAAATGTATTTGTAGACACACACGATGTAAGATTTCCATGGGTAGCATTTTTTGCTTTAAATTACATAAGAGCAGGTCAGGAATTAACATGGAATTACAGTTACGATGTTGGAAGTATACCTGGTAAAGTTATCATATGTAAATGTGGTGCATCTAATTGTAGAGGTCGACTTTTATAATATATAAGATTTATAACGCAATTAATAAAATTTTATTAATAAACGTGACTTGATTTTTTTTCATAATATATAATATAGATTATAATTACAAATTATATAAAATGTATGCAATAAAATACTTTTCTTATTATTAAAAGTTATTTTTAACCTGATTTAATGATTTTTTAATTTTGTATTTATTATATTTATTGAAATATTACAAGTTACTTTACAAAATAAAGTAGACTTAGGAAATCTAAAAATCAACTGTACTGCATTTTACAAATATAGTACTTTGACCTAAAATGTTATTATAATGCACTTTATATAAATATGAAGAAAATAAGACTTTAGCAAAAATATATATTTATAACTGCATATTATAACAATCTATATTTTTAATTGACATTTGATAAATAAATTTTGCTATATAAGAAGTCTTTTAATAATAACATATGTGTGTGTCTTTTCTATTAATATACTGTAAGTGATAATGAGCAATAAATAAATGATAAATGTAGGTTTAATAAAATACAACGATATACATAACAATGATGCACTGGCTTATTATTTTTGATTATTATACACCTTTTATTGAAACTTCTTAAGACATGTTAGATAGTTAGTACCATAAAGATAGCTTTTCAATTTTCTCTTCTATAATTTATATATATTAATCTCAAAACTGAATTAAATTATGTAGTATATCTCAATTCAAGCATTCATTTTAATATATATTATAACCTCTCATCACATAAAGCTGTTTTAATAGGTAGTTCTAAAAAAATGTATAAAAAAAATTTATAACATTTGTAAATTAATAACAAATATTAAAACATGATGCTATTTCTTACAAATGTATCAAAATATCTTTTACTACATAATGTTACATATTTTAAAAATAAATTTATTTCTATTGTTAGTTTGCAAAATAATCTGTATGATATACTATTTTAAAGCTGAAACTATATGTAGTTCAAATCTCTAAGAGTAACCATATAAAATAATATGAGTTCATGATTATATGCTCCAGATGTGCAATATATTATTATAGAACTACATTTGTGTACCTATATCTTTTTTTTTAATTTTAATTTAAAAAGTGCATAAATATGATAGCCTAGTCATATGTAAAAGATTAAGACAAAGCAATAGTGATACTTCTATGAGGAACATTAAAATACTAAAAACTAAACACTAAAACACTAAAATACTAAAACAACAAAATTATTGCTTGATGATTTGTTTGACTTCTGTTAGTAAAGTTTAAGCAATTCTTTGATCTCATTTTTTTCAGCAGCCTCGAAATAACTTATTCCGTGTGGTGTTAATCCATCTGGTTTAGCTCCTTTTTCTAGCAGTAATTTTACGCAAATTACATGCCCTTCCCAAATTGCTGCTAATAATGTTGTTATTCCATGTTTATCTATAGCCTGTAAGTGAATAAATTTTTATGATTTCTCTAATTCATTTCTTACATCAAAAAGTACAACCAATAGATTATCGTATATAATGCATAATAAAAAAAAAGATAAATTTTTTTTTTAGTACTTTTATGTTTGTGAGGCTTTCATATTGTTTAATATTTATAATATATTTACATTTGCATCTGCACCCTTTTCCAAAAGGTATCTAACTACTGCACTTTGGCCATAATCAGCTGCATAATGCAGGGGTGTCCTTCCGTCAATCATTTCATTAATTTCAATATTCTACAAATAGAAATGTATTCAGACAATTTATTATGTGTTCATTTCTAGAAGACGAAATATGAATGTGAAAAAGAAATATAAATGATTTTTACAATCAGTTGACAAGAATATTTTCGTATATTCAAATTTCGAGCTACATACAATTCTATGAATTTAATACCAAATTCCAAAAGCAATATTTTTTTATATATGACGTTTCCGATTAGCGGCAATTAAAGAAGCAACAGAAGAAAAAGATAATTTAATGTTTCGTATACTTGCCTCGTTCTCAACGATAGCCCGCACTTGCTCCAAATCACCATTTTTTATTGCCCATACGAGTTCACTCATTTTCGTAAGCTATTAGAAAAATTTTATATGTAACACACGCAACCTTCCAAATCTTCACATTCACTCTAATCAGTTCACGTTCGTACTGACGTCCATTAAATTTGGTTAAACAGCGAATTTGCTGGAACAATTTTTCCAGGCTGCCAACATGTATAACAATAAAATGAAATCTTCCATAGTACCAACATCAAAGATGATATAATAAAATGATGATTTCTTGCGACGTGCTTTTTAATTAACTAACTGATTCTTATATTACAGCTACAAGATATTAAAAATAAGTAACTACTGCTCAACTTTCAATTTATATCTATGCATCGGATCCTCTCCAAGCGATTGTGCTCCAAGACAGAATTTTTAGATTCTTTGATATTTCAAGACTTTTACTTCTTCGCTTTTAATGTAAGTGTAGTAAATTTATCGTATGTAACTTTAATTTTATTTTTAATGTTCCTTCGATTGAAATTCGAATACATAATTTCGTAATAAAGATTTTTAATAGCACTCGGTAAAGCACTTCTATTTTTGAACAATCAATGTATTTATTCGCTGCTGGAATAGTAAAAGTACATACAGGGTAAAGAGCACACATATAGAATTGAATTAAATATATATTAATTTAATCACATATTATTACAGTCACACGTGTCTTTGCATTACATACGCAGAACTTTCTACTTTTGGAGGAAGAGAGAGAAAAAAAAAAATTAATTTTCTATGTGAAGATTACTGTTTGCAAAATGGAATAACAAAACGGGTGTAGGAGGAGTATCTAAATCTCGGTTTCCGGGACTAGGAGAGACTTAATATTTTCGTATAGTGAGCCGAGACTGAAGAGACTTAATATTTTCGTATAGATATTACTTAGATATATACGTATAATTCATTTATGCGATGTTTTGCAATTTTGTAGCAAGCTCGAATAAGTCTTGAATTATATACAACGTAATTTTAGTTTTTGCATTAAGTTGAGATTGTGTTGAAAAGTAACAGGATGTTGCAGTGTACGACCATCTTGTGATGAAACAGTAGGTGTCGATGTGCGACGTTCAAAGTAATATTTCTTTTGTTCTGTGTAAAAGCATTGTTGTTTTTCTTTTAGACGAATGCTTTACTTTTATCTGTTTCAGCTATTGAAATCATTGTTCCTACTATAAACGGATCTACGATTTTTAATCGACCGTTTAATCTAGCTTGCAAAGGTCATGGTCTGTATATTTCTTTTTCTTTTTTTTCTTTTTTCTTTTTTTTTTAATATCTCCCTTTCATTTTAGAATTTAAGCCTTCGTTGGTGCCTCTTCCGGGGTTTTCTCGGTTTCTACGATTTCCGTAGGCGGCGGCAAAGTTGGAATTTCCGGATATTCGAGTTTTGCTCCTCCTTCGCATTCGAAGATGGGACAACAGTCCGGGAACGGGGCGGTCTTGTTAGTTTTGTCCGACAGTTTGCATTTCGGATTAGCTTTCGGCAGCGGTCCACAGTCCTCGACAAGTTCAAAAAGACGCCCGGAATTATCATCGGCTGGCACACAAGTGGAACGACCGCAGAATGGCGTCAAGTCCCAGGATTTCGTTGGTTCGATTGTGGCGCATCTTGTTGAAGCGAAGCACATACCGGGGAAATCTACAAAAGAATTAAATTAAGACTGTATAAATTTACGCTTAAATCTCGAAATTCTCACCGAGATATAATTATTATAACATGCGCATAAAATTAAGTTATTTTAATTTAACGTAGTTTGTGATAACTCAGAGGTGGGGATAGCTCAGTTGATAGAGCATCAGACTCTTAATCTGAGGGTCCAAGGTTCGAGCTCCTGTTCGGGCAAAAAAAAAAAAGACATTGTCTTTTAGGACAACAGCACGGAAGAGCTCTGTGTATAAAAGGTCCCGGAGCTCTTCCAACGTGCGGAGAACACACGGCCATCGTGGAGGTTTTAGTCGGTAAAAATCCGACACTACTTGGGGTCTTCCCTTAAAAGACTCTCAGGTGTCTTATGAAGTCATTTTTCTCCACGTAAAAAAAAAAGTTTGTGATAACTTAAAAGTGTTACTATAGATAAGTAATTAGAGAATATAGTTACTATAGATAAGTAATTAGAGAAGAATAATCAGATATCATAAGACATTGGATAATTGCCATTTTCGCGAAATGCAAGTTTTTGAATTATATAAAATACATTACATAAAAAGATATCGGATTGATATTAATTAGAACACTAGATTATGTAACGGGATAATCTTGTAAATAATACAATATAATACGTGGTAGCCTTTCTATTGCGGAGAAAGGAGTTACTATCGCTTAATGTTGCTTTTTACCAGGAATAACAGGAATCTTCCGGAAAGTCTTGAGAATTTAAAATCAGATCTTTTAGCAAATAAGAAGCAGGAAACGATTAACTTTCATAAAAAAAAATGAATGTTCTTATCAAATATCAAATTAGTTCCATAATTCCTTAAAAAAGAAAAAAAAATAATATATAATATTCAACATCAAATTTGTCTATGTAACAAGCAAAATTCTGGATGTATCCTGGATGAATTATTCATTTAGTTTTCTAGATGAATCATTCGAGAATTTTCACCAATTATGATGTAAAAAGTAAAATTTCATGCTACATGAACTATTTATATAGTATGAGTCTTTAACAGAATGTGTCAATCCTATATATTATATGATTGCACACATGTAAAAGATAGCGTTATTTTTTTAACATAAAATCATTTTTATGAATGTCTCGTTAAATCCTGTAAATCTATACAAGCACATTCATGCATAGTATTTTCATTACAATGTGTTTCGACGGATTGTATATATTGTTAGATAACAGAGAAGTTTCATTGGTAACGATTCGGCTAGAAACTTCAAGGAGAAACACTTTCACTGTCACACTATGTTACTGCTTGTATAATTATCGTAAACTCAATAAGACGATTGCTAAACTTCGTTTTTTCTCTCTTTCTTATTTTAGAGTTTCCTGAATTTAACAAGGAAAATGAGTCGCTTGAAATAATTAGAAGATGATCTGATGGAAAGATTTCTATCAGTTGGGAAGATAACATGATATATGAAAATTTTAACATATAAGTTGAACGATTAGGATAATTGTAATGATCTAATAATTTAGAAATTGTTTAAATATCTGCTACAGGTAAAATACAAATTAATATATTTGTACATGATAATGTATAAATGAGTTTCAAAACATAGATGAAGAAGGAGGAGAATGTCGCATGTTACTTTCTGTTTATCCGAATAATGACGTGTCTGTTACTGTTTTCTCAATGCCAGTTTCATTATGTCGCAGGCTTAAAACGATGGGCCAACGCTAAAAGTATCATGGACACCTGGATTATAAGAAAAATGGTTCGAGATTTTTTATTCCAAATTCAATTCGAGATCGATAAAACGTTCTCGCCTAATATCGGTGAAATACAGATATTGAAAATTTCTCGTCTTTATCTAGAAAATTAATTAACTTTGGCAAGATTATAATCACACAACGAAGCAACATTATCGTATAACTAAAATATAAGAGTATCTTAACTTGACTCGATTGATAATAATTAATGTAGAATTTAGAATCATCGATGATTCAACGTGATGAATCAATCTGTGAATTTGAACATGTATGTCACATGTATATTGTGAAACCAAAGTAAGTATAAGTGAACAGTTTCACTTTCCTTTCTACATCGAACATACTTGGTATAAAAAAAAAAAAAAAATTCTATCGAATGTGATGTACACATAATTGATAGATTCAAGAGTGCCGTTTATATATGCCAACTGAGAAAATTCTCGAAAGGAGAAAGGGATGATGAAGTTTATTTCATGGTTCGCTGTGTAATTTTCTTAATAAGATAGAAATCATCGAAGATGAAGGAAACCTTATCTGATAAAAGACAACAATTACGACCGATAAAACGATTCAACTCGCAATTTTTTATTATCATTATCGGGTTACGTTAGTATATTTGTCTGAAAGTAGTTATAACATAAAACCATGACAAAAATTAATTTGTAATCTTCACAGAAGGATCGCTGTTCCCATCGTTTCCGAAGCGAGTCATTTAAGAAAACGACGTGAAGAATGATTTATAGTGGACATTTTTAGACTTTCACCGACATTAAGATTCACTTGCCTCTGCAACAGAGTCGACTTTCATACTTGTGGGTGTAATATTACATCTACTTTGTTTCTTTCACCTACGGGTCAGCTACGCTTCCGCCTGTTCAATTTTTTTCATGGCTTGTGGATCATCAGTGATCCATGATATTGAAATAGAATTATCATTGAATAGATAAAGATGTTCTCTGCTATATTTAAGTGAAACAAGTGCGTGAAAAGATCAATGTGTCAGATATTGTATTAAAATATTTAGTTAGAGAACCATTTAGTATTGAGATCTCTAATCAGTTAACTATCCTTCGTTTCGAAATGAGTTTTTTAAAAAATTGTATTTACTGATTGTTTAAAATTAAGCACGTTTCTCTAAGCTCATAATACAACACACAGTCTCACATTTCGCTTATTGCTTTCAATAATATTAATTAAGTAGAAGCTTGAGGTAGAGATAATCATACCTCCTGCCATTTACATGTCAGATTAATAAACCTATGGTCTGCCTATGTATGGTTTTCAATAAACGTGCGATATTCTCAGTCAGTGATGCATATCCTGTTTAGAAAATTAGTCAGCTTGGTTACAGAATTGTCGAATTGCACGCTGCGGAAATAATTGAAGAGCAACGAAAGCCTCGAAGCTAAAGGGAACAACGAAGTATAGTCAGCTTCTTTCTTTACGAAATTTTCATTCGGGCCTGGCTCTCCGTCGCCGATGACCCAACCCAGAACCTACTTTCTGTAATCATCCTGTTTCAAAACGGGTACACCCGAACCGATGCTCGTGACTGTGAAACTTGACTTCACGTGTGAACACGTGGCAACCGCGCTTAAATGGTTCTGTTTTTTTTTTTTTTT
>CAJDYZ010006842.1:32877-73754 GCA_903986555.1 Heterotrigona itama
GAAAGGGGGAAAAAAGGATCTTCGTGTACTCTGATTAAGACTGGTTGGGTCCGATTCTCGTGTCGACATTTTATAGCTGTTCATGGGGCGGGGTCCTGTCGTCCCCACCAAACATTTATGGTCTCTCACCTCTTGAATCACCAGTCACCAAAGAATCGTTCACGTCCTCCGATGTTGGATCGTGTGAGCTCCTTGTTCCTCGACAACGGACGCGCATATACACCTGATCGGTACATGAAATGTGTATGACAATGTACACACATATTCCACTCTCACGCTATCGAAATATGTGAATCGAATCAAATTCACGACCAATGCATTCCACTTGAAAGCGGTACATACGACAAAGTGGGTTATCATTTAGTTTACGGATCTCCCATTATTTCCTCCTTTTTTTTTTTTTTGATTTTGTTGTCACAAGTTATTTCGATCGTTACTTTTAATCGTTCGTTAGCGACGATCGAGAAATTCTTGATTTAATTAATTAACAGAGAGTCACAGAGGCATTCGTACTCTCTTAATTAGTGGTTCTGTATGATTAATATCTCTTTAGGAGAATAAAGATTTAGGAGAACAAAGATACGTCGTGTATTAGTTAAGCCTTTCACTGGTATAAATACTATGAAGAAATAACGAAGAGGCTCTAATTAATTTAACGAATGTATCCTGTGAATTAAGAGTTGAAAGAATCTGTAATCTATTTCAACAGATGCGTCGATAGCTAATGTTAGATATTAATTAATGCTCAATGAATATCTCCGGCGTGCAAGTTTTCCGCCATAACATCAGCACAAGGTTCCCTGCTACGATCGAAGTAAAAGTTTATATGAATTCAATATTTCGTGACTGTGTGTATTATATTCCAGTCCAGTGAGCATCAATGCATTTTACAATGTCGGACAAAAGAGACTAACGACTTGTTCGTGAACGGGTCACGTGTCGCGAAATCGTCATTGTACTCGGGGGGGAAAAAAAGAGGCTGGGTCAACCTGTTCTCCTTTCGTTCGCCATTCGGTTTCGTTGTTCTTCCACGCGCGATGCGCTCTCTTGGAGGCTGAAACAGTCGAATCTTTCACAAAACATCGCTTACCACATCGCGAGTTGGTCATTACAAAAACCTGTAAAAGCGTATCGTGTACTTATTCGACGGTAATTGCTAAGCTATTAAGATGCACGCGTGCATCCTACGTTTCGTTGATGCAAGGTTGATGCAGAAATTTCAACGGCGCTGCCTCATGCCCATGTTAAAGCTACGATTCTCTTTTTTTTAACTAACTTTCGCTGTTTCATTAAAGCACATCTCGTGCCGCCAATTAAAGAAGCGATGCTCTCTCGAGAATACCACCGACGGGCAAGAAGAAAACAATAATAACGGGCCATAGAGAGTCTCTTCCGGGCCATTTGAGCCAACAAGTAGGAAGCTAATCGAGACTACGTATTCTACAGTTAATAATATTTACGTAACAACCGTGTGTAACGTAAAAGTTACGATCGAATTTAACAGAAACGGGGTTAATAATGCAGTTCTTCTTTTTTTTTTTTTCTTTTTTTTGACGTTTTGCAGTTATCACGAGCCTGGTCATTGTCCGGTGGATTTGTTAATAATCACGCAGCCACGCTTTATCGGTTTCTTCTGCTTAATTAACAAGATGAAACCTGATGCAAATAGGATGATCGCGCAGTAAAATCGTGCGATATCACGCGAGGAAAGTAAAGAAGAAAGGGAAAGTTGCCCACTGGCATCGTTCTTCCGAGTGAAGAGACTGTAACCTTCTGAATCACCGATCTCGGAACAAGTTCGTGGTATTTCAAGCGTTAGAGATCGTGTCTTCTACAGGTAGGTCGTCTAACATGTTCAGATTCGCATAGAAATATACGACTACATAACCGTCGTCCATTTCTTCAGAATGATTTTCGACGATATTGGTACAATGTAAACATCATTGCCAAGAGATTATTTCCCATTCAAGACCATGGCTCAACAACAATGATGAGGCAGGAAAATACAAAACAAAAGAAAAGAAAAAAAGAAGAGAAAAAAAAGAAATGTGAATGTCAGGAAAAAACTCGTGATCATTTGCTACAACAATTTAATAATGTCACCCGTACAATTTCGTTTTTTCGTGTTTACTAAAACAGTGTCTCCTTCGTCGTCTACTCTCGTTCAGCTTCATTCCGAAATTATATCACTCTGCTCAGCGGATGTTGAACCTGCTCTGCGGAAGTGCGTTCCCGTGTTGCTCGAGGAACTCTAGCTAGATTTAGGTGGTCTCGGAGGTAATGGGATCTCTCCTGCTAATGCGTTGGCCTCGGCAGTTGCCTCGGAAGTCGCAGCAGCGGCCGCTGCGACGGCCTGCGCTTCCGCCGCGGCCGAAGCTTGTGCCTGCGCTACGCCAGCTGTGTTCTCCGCCTGTGCGGAGGCTTCTGCTTCCGCTTGAGCGACGGCGTTCACCGACGCTGCGCGGGCAGCGGCCGACGCCGCAACTGCTCTGGCATTCGCGGCCGCGACTGCGGCGGCTGCCGCCTCTGCTTCCGCTTTCGCCGCTACCTCGGAGATCTTCAGGGCGAGTTGGGCTGCGGTGGCGGCGCCAGCGGCCACCGCCTGCGCCTCGGCAGCAGCCGCGGCCTCGGCTTGCGCCAGCTCGTTCGATTTCTCGGACTGAAGGGCGGCGCGGGCGTTCGCCGCAGCGGCGTTCCTTGCCAGCACTTCGGCCTTTCCAGCGGCGGCCCTGGCCGCGGCCACGGCTGCCTCAGCTACCTCGGCGGATGCTGCAGCCTCCAAGCTCAGCTTCGCGGCGGAGGCCGCGGCGGCAGCCGCTCTCGCTTCCGCTGCAGCTGCCTCGGCGATTGATACGGCAGCAACGTTGGTGATCTTGCTCGCACTCGCGGCAGCACCAGCCGCCGACTTCGATTGTGCAGCGGCTGCAGACTGTGCCTCTGCCGCAGCTTGTCCCGCGCCAAGTGTAGTCGCGATAGCCTCGCCGGATGCCGCAGCTACTTCCGACGCTCCGGTTCCCAATTTCTTTCCAAGCGTCGCCTCGCCCTTTATCGCCAGTCCTGCTTCCTTGCTCACTGACTTTGACGCCGATATTGACGCCGATGCCGACACTGATGCCGACGCTGATGACGACGCTTCGACGCCGACATTTTCCGATTTCTCTGAGCTGGCCAAGCCCCAAACCAGCAAGGACAGCACGAGTACCGATGGGATCTTCATCTTCGAGGCTGCTTCGCAAAAACTGATGTCGATTCGGCCACGAATTGCCAGTTTTATACGACCGTTGGCAATTGTGAAAACAACGGTTGTTTCTTTGTTTTACGTGTTTGTTGATCGAGCTGGATCAATGAAGTTTATTTAGGTGGATTTCGCGTCTGGAACGTGGCGTTTGTTTCTTTTTCCGACTGATTACATTTTTTTCTCCCCCCCCCCTCACCCCCCCGAATTCGTCGCGAGACTTTGATGGAGTTATTTCAATTGCATCAAGCGATCCAAAAATAAAGCAGTTGTATTTGACAGCTGCTTTTTGGAAAGATAATTACGAAGTTTAACGACACACTGGCAAACATTTTCAAGCACAGCAGCGTTGTAGTGCTTGAAAATCATTAGTCTAGCATTTTTATCATTCTTTCGATTGTTCTGTTTCTGTTGTATTTATTAAAATATGTCGGCCACTTGCGATGAAAGCGCTACAGCTCATGAAAGTACGTTTCCCGGGAAAAAAGTGAATAATAG
This sequence comes from Heterotrigona itama, assembly GCA_903986555.1. Classification (NCBI taxonomy): domain Eukaryota; kingdom Metazoa; phylum Arthropoda; class Insecta; order Hymenoptera; family Apidae; genus Heterotrigona; species Heterotrigona itama. The sequence continues at coordinate 36,611 of CAJDYZ010006842.1, forward strand.
TTTTTGAAGATAATCCAAGAATTATTCAGGATATTATACACAACTCTGTGAAATATTGTTTTTAACATAGAACGCAAATCTCGTCGTTGAGATTAAACACTTTTACCTTGGTAAAACGGTAATGCGTTTCACCTTTTCGAGATGTTCGATGCGTGCTTTCTCTTAATTAAAAGTGATTCTCGATATTCATCGTGACCACGTTGAGTTTTTGCTACCTTGAGAAGTTATTTTCTTATTTGCCATTTTTAAGTCAATCACTCAACAATTGAACTGTGTGGTAAAATTGTTCTGAACAATTGAGTTGCTCGACTATCAATGTTTTTTGCTTATAGTTCTGATATTTAAATATTCTTGCTATTCAAATATTTTTGAATATTTACGGATGAAAATGGACACAATAAAATATTGTGTTGTCTAGAAAATTCGTAGCATTTGTCAACAATTGTTAATTATTAGTTACTTCGTTTCGTGCGATACCTATTGATTCAAAATAGTTTTTTTTTAACCCAAATGAAGCTTAAGCATTGGAAAGGGATTAAAAAAATTTTATCATCGTAATGGCTCGACGTAGTTGCTGCAAATATTTTTTAATCCAACCCTTGATTGATCTGTCATTTAAATATATTAATATATTTTATATATTAAACAATTATTTTATTTTGCACAGGTTTTCAGTCACAAATACCGATAATTCAATGTTTATCGATTAAATCAAACGCGTAATTAAATAACCAGACACCAATTTTAAAATACATGAATTTAAATAAATCAATTAAAGCCTGAATATTTTTATGACAAGATGTTAAGATCGTTATCAATTTACACTATTTAAATTTGCAGGTGCTGAAAACATAAATCATCTCTATTGTTTTCAACAATCCAACGTAACGTCTTGTAATGTAATTTCAATTCATTAATCTCCAAAAGGATTCACGAGAAAGTCATCTGTCAAAGAGGAAAATCTGTCAAAAAAGGGAAAAGGGAAGACAGTGAGAATCAAGAAGATACACGTTTTGCTAAAATAATGAACCTTTATTATCACGTAGGTAAGCTCACTTCGACAATGCCAATGCTACTCTTAATTTTTAATCGACACCGTCTACTCGTTTTCTAACTATATATCCAAATAATCTCCTATCGTTTCCAATGAAAATTTCTCAAAATCGTCCAAGAAGAAAGACTTCCTCTTCGTCCCCTTCGTTTCGGATGCCCCCACCCCCCCCTCATTGCTTCTCCTGTGCCAAGGCTTTGGCTTGAGCGAGCGATTGAGCCGCGGAACCGCCTGACTTTCCAAGTCCTAGGATGACCCCATCACCGACAGCTGCGGCTGCGCTGGCCTCCGCTGCCGCGGACGCTTCCAGTTGGGCAGTGGCCGAATCCTCGCTGGCCCAGCTGATCGATGCCTCGGCAGCCGCTCTGCCCTCCAGCCTGGAAGCGGTCTGCGCCTCTGCCTGGGCGGCGGCTTCTGCGCTTGCGGCATCGGCAGCTAGCGCGGCGGCTTTACTGGCAGCGGCGGCAGTAGCTTGCGAGGAAGCGGTGGCTTTCGTCTCTACGGCGGCTGCAGAGGCGGCGACCTCAGCGGCCAGTGCGGCCCACCATTTCGATTGCGCGGCAGCGTCTGCCCCTCTGGCGGTGGCGGCTTTCCCAGCGGCGGCCAACGTGGCCACTCGTTTCTCCAAGTCGCTGGAGACGTCCTGTGCAGTGGTGGCCGTGTTGGCCGAGGCCTGGGCGCGCGACAGCGCGGACAAGGTAGCCGCGGCTGCGGCATCCGCGCGGGCAGAGGCAGCCTGTTCCTCGGACTGAGCTCTCAACGCGGCCAAAGCCTTCTCCTGGGCCAAAAGCTGTGCCTTCGCTGCTTCCTTCACCGCGGCGGCAGCTTTGGCTGACGCGGCGGCGGACGCTGCCGAAGCGCTCAACAGCGCCTCGGCGAGGGCCAGAGCGGAAGCTGACACCTCAGCCGATGCTTTGGCCTCTGCAGCCGCGCTCCCCTTGATGACCGCCAGAGACGGAACTACGTCCTTGCCAAGTAGCGGGGCGCCGTTCTCCTTTCGTTTCGCGTTAATTTCCACTTTTTTCAGCAGCTGCTTCTCCACCAGGGCGACCTCCGCCTTGGCGGGACCGGGCTCTTCGCCACCTGCATGTACCAGGCTCCATGTGAACAGGCACGTTACAAGAACCACTGGGATCTGCATGGTCGATGGGACTTTGCCGATTGATGGCGACTCTTCTGCCGCGAGCCGGTTATATACACGGGGGTGCAGTTGTGTAAATAACCAGAAGAGATATTAGGGAATACGCAGTTGTGTAAATGCAGGAAAATGTTGTTGATGTCTCGATAAAATTGTATTATTTTTTCTTCGTGTTTACAGCTGCGCTTTACTTTTTTTCTTCTGGAGTAAAATATGAGCTTTGTTGCGACAGCAGCAGATTTTTGCTCGAAGATAAATATTTGGTGAAATAACAGAGAAACATGATTGTTGTTTTACGATACTCGGAGACAGATTTTTGAACTTGGTATCGAATATTATTTATTGATAATTTAGATATGTATTTGGAACCTTGAGATATAGTACATAAGGCAATTTAATTCGATAGGTTATCAATGAAATTTATCTACCAAATCCAGTAGAGATATTTCTTTTGAATAATAAAATTATTACACTTTCGATAATAAAATTTATTACACTCTCGATAAGAGCCGTAAGCCGTCATTTTAAAATTAACTAAATTAAATCAATTAATTGGTACAAATTTAGAAAATTTTATAGTGTTCAAGATTATAATACTTAGATGTGTAATATTTATTATAATACTTTGATCACAGTCATGACATTAACATGTATACACATATCTATGTCGTATGTGTATTTTTTATTTTCAAAAGATAATACTAAAGATAAAAATATGTTTTATTTTTTAACCAATGGAATCAACGTCAGTAGGATTATTTCTGTATAAACAACAGAGATTCAGCTTTTAAACATTTTATTAATTCTTCTCTTGAAAAATACAATATGTTACAAGTGGTGTTTCAAACACAATGAGGAACATAACATCATCACGTAAAAATTAATACAGCGAATTTGGAATCGATGTGAAGAGAGTCTTCATTTAAGAAGTTGAATGATGCTGTTTTTATCAGGTCTAAGTATAATTATTTATATAACGCGACCAACAGATACATAAAATCATCTGTGCATCTTGTTGAACCTACGTACATTGTATGTATTACGTATCTATCGTATCTAATTATGTAATTTCTTTCAGACGAACGGGGGTTACAAAAGATTCGTAAAGGAAGATTCAAACGTATCTATCGTAGATTATCTTCAGCGTGAAATAAATAGAAAGGAATCAAAGGAGAAGACCTCGTAACCAGATAAGGAGAAAAACATTTGCAAGATGTTCAGGTTGCTATGACAATTTATTTCAACTAAAACAGTACACGGACGAATCTCAACTGTGTGTTAATCATTATCTGCCTTCCAAAGAATCCCACCGATAATCATCAAACGTGTTTAATGAAATTATCAAACTAGTCATCTCTCTCGTTGACAGAGCTTTTCTGTCGCTTGCTCTGACTTAATCGTATCTTCCTTCTTGTCTCCCGCTTAGCCGGATGATTTCTTCTCGCCGATGATACTCTTCGCCCAAGCGGCAGCTTTTGCCGCTGCCTCAGCCTCCGCGGCGGCGACCGCCTCCGCCGTGACCAGGAGAGTTTCAGCTTGCGCTACAGCGGCTGCCTCCGCGTTTGCCGCCTGTGATTCTAGTTGAACAGCCGTGGCAGCCTGAGCGGTGGCAATTGCCTGGGCGCTTTGCGACTGCTCGACGGCGACCCTAGCCTTCGCGAGTGCCACTTGGGCCTCGGCTGCGAGTCTGGTAGCTTCGGCCTCGGCGCTGGCTGCTGCTCGAGCCTTGGCCAAGAAGCTGGCGGCCGCCTTGCTGGCGAGTGACGCCTTGGCTTCGGCTTCCGCTGCGGCTGCCGCTTCAGCCGCTGAAGCTCTCGCCGCGATAGCTGCTTCGGCGTTGGCTTTCGTCTGGGCCTCGGTGGCAGCCTCGGCCGCCGCCGCGGATGCTCTCGCAGCGGCGCTGGCCGCGCCACTCAATTGCGCTGCCCTCTTCGTCGCCGATACGGTCGCCTCGCTGGCCTGCGCCGCGTTCGTCAACAGCTTGCTGGCTAGCGCGCTTGCCTCGATAGCTTGCTCGCTCTTGGCTATAGCGACGGCGATCGCCTCGCTTGCTCCAGCCTCCGCCGCCTGCGTGCTTTTGCCCTGCTGGGCCGCGGCGGCAGATGCTGCCCGCGCGCCTGCACCCAACTCCAAGTTCAGGCCCACGTTGGCCGACGCTCTGGCCGCTTTGATCGCGTTCTCCACCGAGGCACCGAGCGCGTCAGACCCGTCGCCGAGCGCCTGCCCGGCCGGCTTCAGCTCTTTGTCCCGCTTCACCACCACATGGCCCTCGGACAGGCCACCCCAGACCAGCAGAGACGTGACGAGTATCGCTGGAATCTTCATGTTCGACGCAGCTTCGCTGATTGATGCCAATCCCGGCCACCGTCCGCGGTTATATACCGACCGTCCGGACAATTGTAAAAACAGCAAGTGTAGTTTTGGGGGAAATCGCGTCTGTTTTGAGAGATCGTCCTAAAATATTGTTTCAATGGGTTGAGGAGAGGAGTTTTGTTATCGAGACGCTTGTTTATTTAGGTGTAGCGATTATTTGTGGTTAACTGTTTGCCTCTCGCCACGCGTCCCTGAACACAGCGTAGAAGAAATTGAACTTGAAATTGGAAAAATTGGAGAGAAAGGCCAAGTGGTACTTTGGCGACTTTTTCAATATCCAAAATTTTTTTCTTTATAAAATCTGTATTTTAACAAAATAAGCAGTTTTTCGCACAGGTCACATTTCTTAATTCATCGTTGAAGTCTTCAAACATTTGAATAAATTTTCGAGTCTTCTCTGTTTCTCAATCAGGTTGAATGTTGTTCATTCACTAAGCTAGTTCTAACAGAAACTACTTGCTCTGGCTTGCAACCACCTGATTATAATAAATTTGATTAATTAACATAACCAGAGTTAAGTTACATTAAGATAATTAAACAATCGCGTGATAATGAATTTGATTAATTAATATAAGCACGGTTAATAAAGAATAAAGTGAGTTCTGTCAACATTGTGAACGAATACGCAAGTAATGCGAAGAATATCACTTTATTATAACATTATTACAACGATTGTTTTTATTATTTTGCTTGTTAAAATATTGGAACAGATGTGTCCAATACGATGGCATAATACACCAATGAACTCGAATACACCAAATACAAAAATTTACAATAATAATTTTAAAATAGAAAATTGTAGGAATTCAAGACAGAATTTCGACGAAGACAGTTCAAATTCAATTTTAAACAATAATATATAGCTTCATCTCATCATGTACATCACACTGCTTTATAGTGATAATTGTCTCAACGAAAGAGAACATAATGAAATGCAAATGCAAAATAATTTAATATTTTCCTCTATTTTTATATTAATGTCATTGAATTTCTTGAATAGTACCAGTATCACAACCATATTAACAACAGTTAATATTAACGATATGATTTCATAAAAATAGTCTGTTCTGCTCTTCTATTTACTTACATTTCATTTCTACGCGACAAATTAACTTTAACAAATTAACTTTCTAATCGAAGTGGAAGAAAAAAGTTTACGAGAATATAAAGTAAAGGACGAAGATTTTTTTTTCTTTTATGTAACAGCAACAGTTCCTTTATTCGAACGTCAAACCCTCCAATTGCAAACGGAATGTCGTACAATTTCAATTAAAAGTCTTAATCCCCCTATCTCGATCCCCTATTTCAAGAGGAAAACAAAGGACAAAAAAGGCAACGCAAAGAAGAAGAACCACAGGACTTTACGTATATGCTAAACCAATTTATTTTCATCATTACAATTCTCTCCGTCTAACTACTAGGCATTAACATTTCCTCCAGAAACGAATCGAATAACATTATTTTCGAACGAAATGCGTTCCCTGGGGACACGGGGATGTGTGACCCAGTATCATCTCAATCTGATCGTTTCTCGCTTGCTTCTATTGACACGCGACTCTCTGCCTCCTCGCTGGCATGCGCGTTGATCTCTACGCTCGACTCAGCCCCCGAGGATGGCAACGGTTTCGGTTGTGGTTTCGGCAGCGGTAGTGGGATCGGTTTCGGTTTCGGCAGCGGTAGCGGGATCGGTTTCGGGCCTGGCTCCACTATGACCCCCGTGGGCAAATTGATGTTAGCCCCGACCACAGCCGTCTCGGAGTTCCTGGAGCTAGCCTTGGCAGCGGCGCGTGCCGTGGCCGAGAGGGAGGCGTCGATTTCTCTGCTCTTCTTGTCCAGCTCGGCGATTAATACAGCGACCTCGTTCCTGGCCGCAGCCTCGGCGGCGCTTCTCGCGTTAATCGCGGCGGCTTCCTTCGAGCTGGCCAACGCGGCTGCCGCAGCCCTGGCAGCTGCTTTGGCCGCGGCTGCCCTGGCGATCGCTTCTTCCGCTTGTCCCTCGGCCACCAGGGCTGCCTTGGCGGCGGCGCTGGCTGCTTCCGCCGCGCTGGCAGCGGCTTCGGCCTTGGCACTCGCTTCTGCCGAGGCTGTGGCTTGAGCCTTGGCTGTCTTCTCGGCGAGCCTCGCTTGCACGGCAGCCGATGCCACCGCGGATGCGGAGGCCTTCGCGGAGGCAGCAGCCTCTCTGGCTGCGGAACTGGCCGATGCAGCGATCGACTCTGCCTCCAGTTCGGCGTTGGCTGTGGCCGCTGCCGCTTCCTCGGATGCCTTCGCTTTCGCTGCGGCCTTCGACTGCTGAGTCGCCGATTCCTCGGTCAAGCTGGCCGTCTGATCGGCGGAACCGCGTGCCGCGGCCGCCGCCGCCGCCGCACCCTCTGCCTGAAGCGTGGCATCTTTCTGCGAGGCCACGGCCACCTGGCCGGCACGCAGCCCGGATCTAGCGGTGACGGCGGTGGACGCGGTGGCCGACGCTCTGCTCCTCGCTAGCTCGAGCACGGAGGAACTCGAGCCGGCTGAAGCGAGCCCCCAAAAGTACAGGCACGTTACGAGCAGTGCTGGAATCTTCATGTTCGACGACGCTTCGCGAATTGATACCGGCTGCCCGACCATCGACGGATTTATAGCACGGTCGACAGTTGTGAAAATAACAGATCGGCCGGTCGCAGTTTGAAAAACGGCATTGAAAATATTGTTTCAGCAGCGTAGATGGGTGTTGGTTTCCAAAGGTGTTTGGCTTGCAACTGGAGATGTTTGATCAAGCGTTGTTTATCCCCGTCGAATTTGAATAATAAACGACTTTCGACCGCTTGAAGATGATTTTACTGATATCTCAGAGTAAGTTGCATTCGTCGACAATCGGTTCGACTTTCTTTTGTAATTGTTTTACAAGTACCTATATACTTTTTAGTTCAATGAGTCGATTACAGATAAATCGTATATCATTTAAGATGTGCAACGTATTATAAAAAAAATATTTGCATACGAAGATACAGTAAAATAAATATAAGAGCCTGAATCAATATGATCAATTATTTTACAGATGATCATTAATTTTGTGTATTTCTTTTTATAAATTATACAACTTGGAAACCAACGAAATTAGATATTACTCTTTTTAACAGAAATGATTATACTGTTTCGTCAATATGGCGTTTTGAAGTGATTTAAATTCATCGTTTTCCTAACTTAATTTATCCCTTGGTGTCAAGTTGACAATGATAAAAATCAATGAAATAAAAAGCATATCCTATGATTAATCTTTTTTACAAATTTTGTACTCCAAGCGAAGAAATAAATATTATTAACAATCGATTGCTCGCATCTAAGGTTTTCTCGGATTTTTCGCGCACCATGCAAATTTGTCTTGGCAATAACGATATTTTCAATTAGTTTTATTAACAATGAAAATACTGGATAACGCATCGAAACGATGCGCAGATAGTTGGATCTAAAAAAAAAAAATATAACAAATTTCTCTTTGATATTTTCTTTGTTCAGTCGGATATTTCTCCAAAAAGCAAAGAGGACTCCAAATATAAAATTCTAATTTCAGATTTTTATTAGTTTTCGAGATGTTAATAAAAATCTTTCGATACAACACATTAGAAACGTTACTACATCAACTACTTTCATTGCAGTATATCACACAAATCAAGAAACAGAATAAGCTTGTATCTCAGTGATTCAACGATTTATTGATAAAATGAAATACATACAATCATTCCGGTCTATATTTGAAATTTTAAATGTAATAAATTCTGCGAAACAGAGACTGGCGACTTAAAGGGACTTGAAGGGAACGGATACAATAAAAGACAAGATTTCCATTGCTACAACGTTGTATTTATAATTCCTCATATTTCTCATCCATGAAGAAATCAAAACATCATGTCACATCTATTCTCATTACTGTCGAAAGTAATTTAATGTTTACGACTCCCAACCCTTTGTTTTCCCTTCGCTCTGCCCATCCTGCACCGTCCTCTGCAATGCTGCCGCCTGTTGCTCGCTGAGCTTGCTACCAGAGGAACCCAATCCAAGGACGACTCCGTTCCTCACACCTTGAAGCGGACTAGCACGAGCTGCGGCTGCGGCTTCGAGAGCAGACACTTGAGCATTTACTTTCGCCACGGTGGCTGTTTCTTCCTTGGCTGCAGCATTAATTTCCACCAGAGCGGTTTCCGCTAGGGCTTCCACAGTTGCCTGAGAGGCAGCCAATTTGACAGTAACACCCAGAGCGTCTGTCTGCAAGCTTGCCAATTTATCGGAAGCGACAGCCGCAGCGGCGGCCGCGCTAGCAGCCGCTTCCGCCGAAGCTTTCGCCCTTGCAATCGCGTTCTTATGTATCTCGGCTCTGTATTTCGCGTAGTCGATCGCCGCTCCTTCGGCAAGAGCTGCCTGTACAGTCCCGTTAATTATGGCAAGAGCTTCCGCCTGCAAAGTCGCCGCAGTTCTCGAAGAGACCACAGCCTGTTCGACCGCGGCGCTTAGAGCGCTGGCTATCGCTTTAGCGTTGGCAGACGTAGCCGCCTGAACAACGGTGGCCTTCTGAGCAGCCAAGGCCTTCACAGCGGCGTTTGCTCGGGATATGGCCGCGATTCTGATCGACTTGGCAGCTTCCCTGGCAGCCACGCTCGCGGCTACCGAAGCTTCCGCCGAGACTCTCGCCTTTTTCTTCAATTCCTCCGTGATCACGATTCCCTCTTCGACGGTGGAACGAGCATCGAGGACGGAGATGACCTTGGCTTGCAGCTCGGAACGAGCTTGTTGCTCGAACCTCGCCTTTAGCTTAGCCTGCGCTGCCTCCTCGGAACTAGCCTTCGCCACTGCTCGAGCAGCAGCCACAGCCTTGGACTCTGATATTACCAGAGCTTCCGCTTTTGCTCGAGCTTCCGCCTCTGCTTGAGCCTTAGCTTGCGCCTCCTCGACCGCCTTCAACTGCAGCTTCAACAATTTTCGAGCCTCCGCCGCCTCTTTCTCTGCCTTTGCCTTTGCCTCCAACTCCACCTTCATTCTAGCCTCCGCCCTCGTCTTTTCCTGCCTGAGAAACTCGATTTCCTCGCTGATGGAACTCCTCGACTCGTTGTTCACGCTGCTCCAGCTCCAACTCCTGATCGGACCTTTCTTCACGTACGTCTTGGTGACGACTTGCTTTTGCCGGTCGCGTTCGTTCGATTCCGCGGCGACGTTCTTCCACTCGCCGCTCTCAGTTTCGGCGACCGATTTCTCCTTGGAGAGCGACTCGTCCGCGATCGAAACACCGCTGGCGAATCGTTCTTCCGATTTTGACGACGCTTTCTCTTTCTCGATGTCGAGTTGCTCACTCTTCACAGTGGCCGACGACGATGACGCCGCATGTTTCGACGATGTTCGCGCGGACGAAGAGGAGAAACCCGAGGCGGACGCCTGCCCGCTCGACGACGATTCTACCTCGAGCGTCGATCCTCCTATCTTTCCGTAACTAGCGTACCGTGTCCCATCATATCTCACGTTCTCTACTTGGCCAGAATCATTTCTCCGATCCTGCGCGTCGAGGCCGCTCGCGAGTACGATTCCTCGGTTCGTCAACGCCCAAGTTACGAAACAGGCGACGAATATCTTCATCGTCGATGGAGCGACCTGCATTGATCGCCGTATTCACGACCCGTCAATTATATACCGTGGTGAACAGTTGTGAAAACAACAGGCTTGCCGAATTCGATGACGCATCCGGCGGTGTCTCGTTGCCTTCGATTGGAAAAATAGCGATCCTCCGTCGGGATTTCAAATTTCAAATTCGACACAGCGAAGTCGAGTTCTCGTATAGAAAGCTACTCTGGGTTTTTGTCAGGGATTATTTGGATTAAGCGTGTCAGGGTCCTTGCAGGGAGCATGCGAGATTTACTTTACTCTTTCGTAATTTTCATAGGTTGAAAGATTTTTAGTAGACTGCAGGGAAAGCTTCGTATCAGCTTTTTACAATTCATTATCGATCCTTCGGTTGGGAGTTTCTTCTACGAAGCTTCTCGAAGAACGATGGAAGTTTCAGAGAGATTTTATTGACCCGCGACAGCGGGACTGAACGGGACACTTCGTAGCTTGAAGAGCTCTGCAGCGGAAACCTGTACGTGTTTTATCATATATACTGTTCCGAGCTCTCACGCTTCCTTAAATAAAGCTCCGTGTAATAACAACGTGTGTAATATGTGTACAGTCCTCGCCCCACTACCAATCTCTCAATAAACCACACTTGTATTTTCTTCTTCTTCTTCTTCTTCTTCTTCTTCTTCTTTTCCTTTCTTTCTTTACATATCGCAATAAATTTCTCGACAAATTTCGACGATAAAAGATGACGTCAATTACGATGCCATTCTCGCAAATGGCAAGAGAAGTTCTCAACAACGGGGAACTTTCAAAAATCCAAGAGGTGGTTCTCATATTTATCAGAAACGATAGAAACCGGAGGAGAAGGGGGGAAAAGCCGTCGATTAGTTTCAGTTTAAGAGTTTCTTCTCTTCGAATGTTCATCGAATTATTCATCGTCACCGACAATTCCTCAATGTACTCACGTCTCATTTCCAGTTTGTGTAACAATTATTACATAACGTACTCGATTGTGCAACAACGTGCGACATTTCTCTCTCTCTCTCTCTCTCTCTCTCAAAGAGAAGAAACGAAAGATATCGATTGTTCGAGTCACTATGATCATTCACGTGGCGTGAAATCCGGAATGTCAGGTTCAACTGGTGTGTTGCAACCGGTTATCTGCTGCGGGATTTAGATCAACATGGACAATAGGCTTCCGAGTATTCCAGAGGAGGCTGAGCTCAAGCTGTATTGTTGATTACGATTTATCAGAACGGTTGCCACTAGATCAAACTTGCGACTTGCTTTCGTGATTCTAAGTTACTCCAATCCGAGTAATTGCCGTAATTGTAACAATAATAAAAAAGATCGCGGTGCCAATCTGTGATTGCTGAGGGAAACTGTAGTATTGTTTTCTGCATACTCAAAAAAAAAAAAAAAAAAAAAAAAAAAAATTTATTACGAAAGAATAGCATGACCCGAAATCATGGCAAATTAATGCCTTTCGTGCCGGATACGTGAATGATGCAATTTTTTAGGAGTCCCGTAACCATAACGGATATCGTTGTATTGTAACATATGCGAATATCGTTCCGATCTAATTAAATTATACCAACGCGTACCGCGCACACATATGGACAAACACTTGTAAAATTTTCCATCTCGTCGTCGTTACGCTTGCATATACTCGTACAAGTGCACGATGCACCGTCTAAATGTCGGTGAAAGGGAACTTCGCATGAAACACATATAATTTTCGGATTTATGCGAATTTTTTGCGTCGACAGATTTACTACGCTCGATATTATTCATACGTGACGAACGATTGATTTACACGCGGATATTTTTAACGATATCTTTTTAATCAGTATTTTCAAACAGAGGAACATCAAAAGGCTGTTTCGCTTGTATTTTTGCATGCAAGATATTGTATTTTTTTTCGTTTGCAAAAAAGAAATGTAAAATATACGCAGCACACAGCTCGTTCGTTAGAGGTCGATTTTTTTTTTTTTTTGATACACAAAGTTCTTATCGTCAGCTTATAGAGCTGACTATATACAATATAGAGCTTAACATATACGTTCCTGTTCTTCAACAATTGCGAAAAGGTGAAAGTAGATTGGAATAATCCTCGAACAAAGTCGCGACTATTTTCTTTTTCGTTCATTGTTCGTAGACACAAAGAAGCCATGTGAAATCGCAAGCGACGATAATTGGCCCGAACCTCGGCGCGTGTAAATGTATACTCTGATAAGAAGAGTTGTTAGAACGAAACGAAGATGACAAACAGACATCCGGTTTAGCCACGTACTGATTTCCGTTATTTCTAAGTTAAACCGAGATACGAAACGTCGAGAAGATTTTTAATAATGTCATCGATGCGTTTCGTATTTTCAGACGTAAGCTTTGTTAGTGCCATTACTTGCCACTGAACATGTTAATTGCATTACCAATTGCCGATAATTCTGTGAAATTTGGCACAACGCCAAGAAGCGAATCGCTGGGTAATTTTGCATCCTCGCGAGCAACCAAACGATTCTTCGACCGCGGGGATTTCGACGATTTGTCAACATTGTGTCAACAACACAATGCACGGAGAAACGCAGAATGTTGCAATGGTGCTGCAGCCCTCTCCATTCAGCCAGCCATCCAGTTAAAATCGTGCCCATCCTCTTCCGGTTCAACTTCTCATCGGTGCACTTTTCACTGCAGATGTCCACACTTCCTGGACAATGATGGATTATTCTGTTGCAAATCGTCGAGCATTTCTCGTCATTCCGTTTGATCTTGTAAATTACCCGAGAAATGTTCTTGCACGCGTAATTCTAGTGAAAATGCACAAGAAATGCGCTCGAGGGAAAAGAAATCCTGCGCAAACAGAATATCCGTATATTCCATTATTTTGTATTTTGTATTTGGTAAATCCGAATTTCTAACATCGTAGTTATAATTCAATACCACAGAGTTCAAGCAATTCATTAAATGCGCTAAACGGAATCTTGGTGAAGAGGCCAACTTCTGGAACTGATTCACTCGTGTTAATTAAACGTAATTCAATATCTTTCTATCCGATCGTAAGAAATCTATTGAAAATAGATGATAGGACACAGAGACAAAAAGTTTGGAGATTACGATCAAATAATGTGAAACAGGACGAACGACGATGAAACTCTTCATGGTATTTTTCTGTTCTTCTTGTCGGAAGAACACAATTGTTGAAGGATGGAATTATTCCAATCTCATGTTTTCCGTTGCCAAGGCTGCGCCTTTAATTACATGAATTAGTTTACTTGAAATGACTGTTACTATTTCTGACGTTATTTATCTTGAACATTATTATGCATTAACTCAGTGATATTTAGAATTCTATGCTTTAGTCGTCGGTAGTTCTAGCGTTAGACATAAACACTTGTCTAATTAAAAATGTTTTCACGAATGATTTCGATTGGTTGGTAACATTAGTATCTTTAGAAATATTTATCGTGTCCGTGCTATTAAAACTGAAGCTACAACGTCGATATAACGTTGCTCTTCAAGATGAATTCGTACGACAAACGGTGGATAATTAAGAAATGGGATGCGTAACTGCAAGTTGGTTGGTCTGACCACCAATCAAGCACTCCTGACTTACAGTCATGTAACTTGCCCTTGGCATAATTCAGATTGTATTATTACATTCATTGTTAGACTCTGAGAAACTTCCCATGATACTCATGACAGGGATTGTGCCAGAACCATCATGAAATTTTCCATTGATGCATGCAATTAACGATGCCATGTCAGCGACAATAAGATGTGCATCCAAATTCAAATCAGGAAACGTACTTGATATCTGAACTTTAATATCTATTCTTCATACATAATTTTCGTTTGTTGTTTTGTTATAATATGAATTAGATTTAATTTTAGTAAGATCTAGTCTTCTTTAGTGATGATTGGTAGAAAATTGTGTTAATTGGAATTGTGAAATGTTAGTGCAAGACTTGCTTCTGTTAATGGGTATCATGTATCCAGTGAAAGTTACTTTTACTAAACGAGTGTTGAAAATTTCTTCAGGCTAAACACTTCAGAAATCATTATAAAAGAGATTAATGTGTTTATTCAATTGAATATATATACATACGTAATGCTATCTGATTTTCAAAGTAAAAATAGTATTCTAATTTCCCTTAGTTAAAAGTTACATACAAATGTCTATGTACGTGAAAATCTTCCTTTTCGTTACATATATTAATAATTAAAATAATTTCTAAATTACTAGTGGAAAAAAATTATTACATAAGTGCAATTTAATTTTAATTAATAGAACGCTACATATATCATTGATTTTTGTTATGTACATGCAGAATAACTGCTGACTAATTTTAATAAATATGCATTGTACATGGCAAGTTCAGCAAGGTCAATTTTCTCTGTATCACTGCACTTCACAAAAATTAGATTTATAAACTAACTATTCTTCAAAAATATTAAATATTATGAACTTACGTTCATTTCACTATAATAATAGTAAACAAAACATGTCTTATTTATTCAAACATATATTTAAACATAAATTGAATATTTATATATTAAAATTTTTCTTTAATATCTTCTATACATATATTATAATTGAAACTAAAAATAAAATCATAACATTTCCTTTAAATATAAATACATATGATACTAAATAATGATTACCAAAATAGGATTTGTTTTGTATCATAATAATAAATTTTGCTGTGAATTTCAATTTCTAACTTGTTATGACTTTATTTCTCCAATACTTTCTTCTAATTTCAATATTTGTAATACAACTATTTAATAGTTAATAATTATCCGTAACAAGTATTTGAATTCTTAAATAAAATTGTGATAAGAAATCTTTCTAATATTAATAAATAAGGCAAATGTGCGTCAATTGCATGCTTGAAAACAAAATTAAGTGGACATTTTTTATTTACATTTATTAATTTTTATATATTTAAGCTATTAAAAAATAATAATTACTAAGAATTTTTTTATATTTATGTTTAATATTTTATGTCCACTTGAAAAGAATTTAATTATATCATGCAGAATTAAATATGTATTATATATATAGCAAATTGTCACGGATATATAATTTCTGATTTCTATAACATCTGATTTAATCTCATATTTAAAAAATGTACATATTTTATAATTACATTGTTGAAAATGCGATGATTCGATTGATGAAGAAGATTCGATTTTATTACAAAATAATTATACAGATGAAGAGATAATGTACATTTTAAAAAAAGCACATGAATAATTAGTATTTTCCAATAATTCATTTTTCTTTTATATGATGAAAATGATTCATAATTTATATATTTAATGACTAGTGTTTATACTATATAGCTTAGATAAATAAGATGAAATAATTTAACTAAAAATATACATATATTTGTTATTTATGCATATATAGATATAATATGTTTCTCTATGCTCTACTTTCATATTTCTAGATAGGAATATTAATAAAAAAATACTTGTGTAATTTAAGTTTTCTTCTCAAATTAAATTAGATCCAATGTAATATTTCTATGTTTAATAAAAAAAACTTCGTAAAGTCTAACATTTGCTGACATGCTTACATATCGACAAATGCTAGACTTAGGTAGACTAGCTAAAAAAAAGAATTTACAGCTTATGAATTTATAAACTTCTAAAGGAAATAGGTACTCCAATCAGTGCAAATCATTAAAGAATAAACAATTTATGTCCATTAGTAATGAATTATATTGTCTGAAGATAGATATCCTATATTATTTATTCACAGCCTATTTTGTCATTCTAAAACATTTATTATACATATTCTTTTTTTCTCGATACATCATCTCTTCTTCTATACTGTATAAAATCAATTTTGAATGATACAATTACCTTAAAAGAACAGTGAATATGAATTTTATTCAGTAAGTGCAAATCGTTCTTGCCAAATGTGAATTCTGTGCTGAACTGTTAATATTGGATTAAGAACACGTTCTATACAATTTATTCGACCTTTAAATCGTTCTCTGTCTCTAGCTATTTCTTCCCATGGACCTTTTCGAGCTGCACGATATGCATAGTCCCATTGAATCATTAGATGAACCACTGGATTCAAATTGAATTTTACCTATAATAAAAATTATATTGTTTATTATCACAGAACTCTAATAAACAAGTTTAAGTAACAATTAATTACTTCTCGAATCGGAGCTATTGACTTTTTGTCTTTATACGTTATTTCATCTTCGCTCATTTCATTTATATCGCTCTCTTCGCTTATTTCATTTATATCGAACTCTTCGCTATCTTCAACATCACTTTTGAAAGTTACTTCAGAATCAGTCTCAAACACTATGCAATAACTATCTTCTGAATCAATGGAACTTTCTGATATTAAACGTGGTCGAAATGTGTTCTGCGAATTGTATCTGTTCTCAACAAAATCGTAATTAGAGGTATCTGTTTGTTTTGGACATTCAGACATTTTTGCAGAAAATTTAGATATGTCATAATTAACGTTTCTGCATATTTTCGGTTTCTGAATTTTGGATTCTACATCGGCAAACGTATATGTTACAGGACTCATTCTCTCTTCTATACTATACTGTACAGCATCTACTACATCCTCACCTAAACATAAATCTTCTGATTCTTTATTTTCTGTTGTATCATACTCTTCAAATTCTTGCCAGCTTTTAAAATCGCTTTCTATGTCTACTGTAATGTCATGTTTAATCCGTTCCTTCCTGTGTCTTGTTTGACTGACTCCAGAACGTCTAAGCTGCGATTTCGCTCGCCCCCGCCCTCGACCTTTTGCCACTGTAGTAAGTTTTCTTCGTTGCTTCGACGAAAATGATACTTTTGCTGGCATATCTGATTTATTAAAATCTGTTTTAAAAAATTTATCTGTCACGCCATCAATAACGTTTTGAAACATATTTGTGAACAAATTTGGAAATGTAGACTGTTGAATTGTCTCTGTACTTAATGTATTCGTACTATGTGTTAAAAGAGAATTTTTCATATTTACAATCTTATCACCCATACTGTTATTACAATTAAAAAGCTGTTCTGTATTAGATATATCCTTACTATATGTTTCTTCAAAAATATAACAATTTTCCTGAACATCCATTTCCTTTGTGTTTGTATCAGAATAAATGTATTCAAATTCTTCCTCATTTGTCATACTAGAATTTTGAACTGACGTTAAATAATTACAATAAGTTGTGTTATATTTAACATCTTTGTTAATATCTAATTTCTTTTCATCAGATTTCTCTGGATTTTTGTTCTTGCTGTCAATGTATTCATAACTAAATTTTAAATTATCTTTTGTATTTTCAAAAATTTTATTTACGCAAAGTTTCTTTTCACTAGATATATTAGTATGAATATTCTCAATACTTAAAGATTCTTTGATTTCACCATTGTGAATGTACACATTGTCTGCACTTAATAATTCTCTTTTACTTGTCAAATTTTTAAAAAAATCATGTGAAATACTATTATTTACAACTGTTACAGAGAATGGATAATTTCCTCCCGTGAATGAAGCAGATAATTGTCCCCAAAGTGCATTCAAAACATTACGAACACTGTCGAACATGTTTTCTTTCTTTACACCCTGCATGTTTTTTTGTTCGTTCAATGTATTGTTCATCAAATACATTTTTTCCATTGTTGTTTTTGCAGGTAAGCTCTGCATAGAACACATGCTTAAAGACAAAGCAAAGTTACTGCAAAAAAACATTGAATTTAAAAAATTAACTTAAATTTTTGAATTTGTTTAATTTAAATTTGATTATACATACATTATTCAATACGTTGGTATTCCTCTGTAACTTCTTTCAATTCTCATAAATCTTTGTTCAGCTGCAAAATCAAATTTAGCATTTTTAAACTATTAGTAACCCCTAGAAGTTATTAATTATTAACAAATATATTTGAATTGAATTACAGAATAAAAAAAATTAAGAATTCAGGAATCATTAAACATTCTTTAAAATTTTACAAAAAAATACATCCTATAACCATGATCTTTAAATTTATCTTACATATTGAATTTCAAAAAGAATTTCGTACTTTTCCTAATAATTTTATAATTTCGGTATAAAGTTAATTAATTGACAAAAAAGTATCATATTCATTTCAAGTTCCATTTTTGGATTTTCAAAGATACGTTCGAAATCAATATAACGTTTACAATCACGATGCAGACATCTTGAATTTTTCACGCGCACTCCAGGTGTTAAGATTGAAAATTGTTAAATAACGATTCATCGAAATTCAAACTGTTATTTAGGCATATGATCATGGCAGCAACACTATAATTTTTATATTAAACGCGATAAAGCAATTTTACGAGATTTTTTTTCACCAATACATACAACAAAGATAGCCTCCACAACCGTGGGAATCACAATCACGTAGGATGTTTTCCTCGCAATATGACAACTGATTCTTTTCTGTACCACACTTTTTATGCTTTAATAATGGTGTTTCAACAAACTTTATTACTTCAGATACAATATTCCGTTTTGATTCCTCAATAATTCCAATAGATTCCATTGTAAAATGACGTATTATTGCAGCAAACATCTTGACGACAACTTTTAAGCGGCCATTTTCAACTGGTTGTAAGTGTAAATGCGTTGTACGGATCACTTATAACGTTTGTAACTTATTTCTTGTAGAGGCGCTGCTGTCACAACGATTCAGATCAAGGCTATCAATTTACGGAAAATAAATATTTACTATCAAATTATATTAAATATAATTCTGCGAGATGTTTTTCATAACAATTGATAATCAAAAATAATATATAGATACATTCTATTTATGTTTTATTTATAATCGATCATATTTACTTAGTCAAACCGTACTGTATAAACGCTCTTTTAAAAGCGTATGCATCATGTTAATAGACTGATTCATCCTATTTTTTCATACTGATGAAACTTCTGGCATTTCCCAGAAAGTTACAGCCTATTATGTATTTGATGCAAACTATGAAATAAATGTGTTCATCTTGTGCAAACAGTTATAATGTAATAAAATTTAATATAACATAATAAAATATTTTAAAAATTCTGAAAATATCAACTTTTATTGGAAACGCGTTGGATACTTATTTCTAATAACAATAGAATGTATTTCTCATAATAATAAATTTATGATTGTAATTTATTTTACATTAAATACACATGTAAAAATAAATATAGGATGTACACAATTTACTATCATGAAAAGCTATTTATAAGTACTGCAAACCAATACCGAATTGAAATTGTTGCAATACGTCGTTCCTGACAAATAATAAAGGCATAACTAAGTTTAACTCTACTCTTGCTATATTTCCAAATTTCATTGCAATACCACCACCAACTGCACAGCGAACATCTTCTTTAAAAATTTTCATATTTTCTTTATAATCGTTTGCTGCAAATAATAAAAAATTATTTATTTCTGTAGTAAATAATTAAAATAATTAACATACAAAAAATATCTAAAAAATGTCGCACCAAATTTGAAGGTAAAATTCGATACATTTCCACCATTGATAAAACCATGTAACTTGAACAAATCACCGAAACTGTGGCGACCGGGTCTGAATGGCAGTGGTGTGTATAAATGAAGCGCAAGTGCCCAATATGCATTGCCGCCAAGAGAATTTCCATCGAGGCGAGGCCCACAACCTCTCATATCGAATCCTCTAAGATTCAATGGTCCACCCAAGAAAAACTGGTCTGCAATATTTATTTTCATGTCGTTGCTGATTTCTCGAAGCAATCCAGATTGAAAACCCATCTGAAAGGTCTAATAAAATTTCTATAATCAGACAAATTGTACAGAGGATAAATTTAAAAGCATAAGTTTCGAGTTAAAAAAAATACTTGCTGCGTATTCATGAGGTGTCCAATTAGTTTGCACGATAAGTTCATTTTTAACAAACCCAATATCTCCGCCGAAACCAGCTACTTCTGTCGAAAATTGCACGAGACTTCCAGTAGTAGGAAATATTAAAGAATCTCGTTTATCGATGGAACAAATATGCCGTATCGCAGATTTCAAATTTGGACCGCATTGTTCTCGAACACGAAACGACATATGCTTAGAAGAAATAATTTCCCTATACGTGGCTTCATACTGTAAATTGTGCTTTAATATACCGGTTCCATCTGGATTAAAAGCAAGATCTACTAAAAGACCTTTATCGCATTGACTAAAACCAGACCATGGAAACCTATTTGATGTATTAAACACACTACCAGTTAATCTATAAAAAAAATTAAATTATATATTAGTAGTAGTTAATTCATGATATTAATCTTTAAAATGGGATAATTTTATATACATTTTATGACGCGAACTACCCATAAATGGTTTAACAACAGATATGCTTATATTAGTTGAACTTTTTGAACCGTAAGAATATTCCATCTGAAGACGTTCTCCTCTTCCAAATAAATTTGGTGCTTTCGCTTGAACAATAACTGAACCTTCATTATTTCCAACCATGGTGCTAATTCCACCTGTTAGGCGTCTCATTTCATTTACCATAAAAGTGACCTAAAAATGAATATGGCTTAAAATCTCTCACAAAAATATATGCTGATTTTTAAACAGATGATTCATAAATGAACTGAAAAGAATTAAATCTGAGAAATTACTTATTTTTGTTGAATTAGTGTGTAATTATATAGACCCACTTCAACGCCTTCTGGGGTAGCATGAGGACCATGACTGGTATCAATGTAAATTCCAATATTTCCGAAACATCCTAAACCTTGCAATTTTTCTCTAACTTTATAGGCGTGTATAATAATATCATAAAAATCTTGAGCTTTAAACAGTTCTGTTACTTGGGCTTTTATTATGTCATCTTTTGTTCTTATGAGGCCATCCACATGTATTCTATCGACTCTTGCCTAGTTTATAAAATATTAAAATTTAAATTACTAATTTATATCAATAATTATATCATGTTGTTTCATGTTTGTATTAGTAAATATACCTTTAAATGAAGATCAACGGCTTGTCCTTTTTTTCTTTCTAGTAAATTCATTTTCTTATGAAACTGGAAAAGATTGTTAAATTATTTTATATTTCCAAAATCATAAAAATATTTAAAACAAGATGAATCAAAATACCTATATGTATGTTACTTACAGGATTATCCTCTTTAAAATTTTCTTTTTCGTTACTTGAAGATCCGTTTATATTTCTGGACATATTTGATTCCTGAAATAACAACATACAAAATGTTAACGAGTATTCGATTAAATATAATTTGAAAAAATGTATTAAATGTACAATGACAACTTTTACAATAAAATAAAAAATATTCAAACTTAATAAAATATCTAACACAACTGTTAAAATCACAATAACGATGGTAAAAATTATTATTAGAAATTACTCATGATTAAAACGAACTTTTAATTTTAGGTTATACTGTAATTTTCTAATAATAAGCGTATACCTTTGCATGAACAGTCCCCATTTTTCTTAAAAATGAACTTTCGTTATTTGCTTAAAGATTCACATTAAAATAATATAATAAAATTTTGTCAGATCTTCTTTAATATTTAGTAAAAAATAAATGTAAATTTTTTAAATCAAATATTCGGAATGACTAAGAATAAGACAATGTGATTTCCTCAATAATGGTTCTATGATATCGCCCTCTGCAATACGATACTTTCGATATTCAAATAATACAGAATTAATTGTGAATTTGTGAAATTGAAATTTTCATTGTACATTATATATATATAAAAATATTTATTTACTTTAATAAAAATTTACATTATATCATTTTACAATCCTTTATTTGAATAAAAATTATATATATTCATACAAATATTTTTATATTTAAAATATGGCAGCTGAATATCAAAATGTAATGTACTACATTATATTTTAATTTTGGTCAAATGTATGCAATTGTATATTTTAATATTATAAAGCTTATGAAAGTTATGGAAAAATTCTGTGATTAATTTATGTATAATAGAGGTAGATCTTTACTGTATTATTCACAATATATGCATCATAAATTTCGTCGTTATTTAGTAACAATTAATTGCTAAGTCAGATCCATTACTTATAGGAACTTTACAAAGAAAAAAATTAATCAATTACATTTATAGAATTAAGCCCTTAAATAATACAATAACAAATATAATTTATGAATAACTGAATATATTATTTATATTACTATAAGTATTCTTTTTAATTAAATAATTTTTCATTAATTTTTAATTAAATAATTTTTCATAGAAGATAATGTAATATATACATATCACGCATTTTTCAGTTAAATAATTATAAATCTTCCTTTCCATTTGTTAGAAATAATAGTACAAATTTCATTCATTTCTAATTTAAAAATTTTTTTAACAGAAATATAGAATATTAAAATTTGCTATAATAAGAATACTTCCTCCTTTTTGAATAATTAATCATGAAAATATATGACTGCTATCAGTATCAATATTCAACATATATATAAATTATTCTTTCTTATTTTCTTTTGTTACTAACACAGATATTTTTATTAACATCAAATTAGTCAGATTAATAAAGTAATATATATAAATGTGACTAGCATCACAGTTATAATTTTTTACTAATTTGGTCTGAATAATGATCATAGTGCAGCAGGACCAACTCGTGAATGTGTATTAGCCGGCGACACAGGACTTCCATGAATTTCTAAATCAAATTCAGAATTAGATAAACTACTTCTCATGACTCTGTTCCATCGATTAGTGCTTTCATTTAATATAATGATATGTTGATTTGTGTCTCCGTCATCAGCGGATCTTTCACAGGCACGAAGCGCCTCTTGCTGAATAATTATTTCATTAGTTATATATGCCTCGCGCCGTATTTTATCTCTTAACTTTGGATGCATATCAGGAATACACCATCGCACAAGTATCATGACCAGAGCAACAATATTCTAGAAAACATAGATTTTGTTATAATTGATTTTTGGATTTAACATTACATTAATGTTATAACAGTACCTCAAATACAACAATAAAAGCTAGTCTTGCTGCAAGTACATGCCAAAACATAATTGTATATTGATATTTGTTTGGTGAATCAGGAGATTCTCTGTAATCTGGATATCTACATATTTCGACTTGCTTGTGAGTAGGTAAAAATGGTTCAGTTCCGTTTTGTAAATCACTTGTATTAAATTTGGAAAGAGAATGGTCTAGAAATCCTTCCAGAGAATAATTATCAGAGACAGTTATTCGATAAACTAATCTTGGTATAAAGTTTGAAGTAAAAGCTATAATGAATGCCTAAAAATATTCAATTATGAATCAATTTTATCAAAAGTTATATTGCTTGTGTAAAGTATTTTTACTTACATTGGTTATAACAGATAACTTAGAAATGGAATCAAGAATGCGATACCATATGCCTATATCTATAACACGTTGTCCAACTGGTCTTCTGTACATTACCAATAATTTTTTAGCATCTAATCTCATTTCAAAAATATTATTCAACAATGCAAAAAAAGGCGCTAATGGAAATGCAGCAACAAAAATAGTAACAAATCCATATTGTAGTACTGCAATATTTAAAACATTAAGATTTAAATGGCTAATACAAATACATATAGGTGACTTTAATAAATCTAATACCGCTACCCATTTCTAAATATTCGGGAAACAAACTTCTTGGACCCCATTCTACCAATTTATAATCTTTGATCCATTGAAGATACTTCCGAGTAGTAACCTTTTTATGTCCGTCTTCTGTCTTCATCCCAACATGTACTTTTAAAGTATTTAACCATTTATAAAATAGTGGAAACAACATTTCTAATATTGTATTCATAGTTTGTTTTCCAACCATAATAATGCTTAACTGTATGCATAATTCCATAAGACAACCACCGGGGCCACATTCTTCCTGCCGATATTGGAAAAAACGATTATAATTGCTCGGATATCCAACAAATTTTCCTTTAAAAAATGCTATATAAAAAATGGAAGCATAGTAGTTAACAAATTCGAGTAGATATATTTTTAGCGTCAAACTATCATCAAATTCAGTTTGAGTTCGAAGTAGTTCAATCTGTAAAAATGGAAAGTAAAAATATATTTTTAAAAACAAGAAAAATATATACTGTTGTCATAATATACCTCAGTTAAATATTCAGCTAGCCAAACATAAACCCAGTTAAATACTATGATACAACATAAATTAATACTAGCTGCAGTAGCTGTTGTAAATAGTATTGCATAACTTGTTACCATGGGGTGTCCATAAACACTTAAGGCAGTTAAGACAGACATTCTATATAGAACGACACCTAATACTGCTGCCATTGCTATTGCAATCTGTAATTCCAAGTATAAATAAAACACAAATTTTACGATTATTTTATATCGTAATTATTAAATTCATTTTTTTTCTATATTATACAAACCAGCAACAAAACAATGGAAAAGCTGAGAATTGTAGCGGGGACTCTCATTTTCCAAAAAGGAACTTTCGGTTCTTCCGTATTTGTAATAATATTGAGCGATTTCTTTTTTATATGTGCTAAACGTGCTAAGTACTGAGGACGAGGGTGTTCCTCTTGAGCATCTAAACCAGTTAAGTCCCATCTATGAGTTATTTCTGCTGAATATCGCTTCCATAATTCCAAAAACAATGTAGCTAATAAAATATAGTAAAATGATAATGAAATATATCGTATAGATGCATAACTATTAAAAATATTATTACATACCCCATAATGACATAAATATAGAAAAAAATACGGTAGATGGGTTATCAAACAAATACGTAATTCTTGCGTGTAAGCATGTTTCTTTTAAATCCCAATATCCACAAAAATGATCACATAAGGGACACATATCAATGGTACCGTTACCATTGCAGATATCTTCGCTTGGTTCGTTAGAATACAAAGTTGCGCAACTGTATATGAAACATAAAAGACCTACGATACTAGCAGGTATTAGCATATGTGTATAAAATCCAAGCCAAGCAAAATAAAGTCCAATTTTCACTCCGAAATATTCTTTGATATAGTCTAATGGTTGATAGTGAAGACATTTTTTTAGACTTGCCCATTCTTTGTATAAAAGATATCTCATGGAATCCGGTGAGTGTAAATCTCCCTAAAAATAGAAAAAAATTATATTAATTAAAATATTAATGTTCTACATGAATGTTTGTACCTAAATTTGTTTAATTATAAAAATTTTAAATGTACATTTATTTAAATGTAAGCATAATAAAAAGTATAAGGTATTGATCATTTACACTAAAATAATCGTCACTTCAATCAATATAAATAACCAAGATAAATTCAACCTTCTCAATAAATTAAGTTTTAAGTAAAGTAAATTAATATTTTAACTAAATTAAGATGACTAGACTATCCATATCTGAGAACCTACTCTTAATAATTATATTGTGTTTGTCTAAATAAGCGATGATATAAATCTAACGCTTTATATTTAACATGAAATTATATACATAGGATAATTATATTTGGTAACAAGAGAATAGTCGATGAATTGTCAAAGTTCTTTCAAAAATTTTTTGTTTAGTAAATGTGAACAAAGAGACAAAATAAATAAAATGCAATAAAAAAACAGTTATGTTTGCTTTTAACTTTAATTTCTTTTCTAGTAGAAAAAGAATGTAAATATACCTATAACTTAGACAAATTTAAAAAATACAATTAAAAAAACAAAAAGATGTAGCTTACATCATGAAGAGGATATGCTGCTACGTATGCTTTTTCCGAAATCAATCTTTCTATTCCAAATGCAAAATCGTCATCCTTGGTTTCAGTAAATCTGGTTCTATCTAAAATGAACTGTATGATTCTAGCACGCGTTGCAGCGGTAAAAAAATTTGGCGAATCCAAACTGAATAAATATTCTTTATCACGGCTATAAACAGCCGTAAAATTATGTTTCATAGTTGGAAATATTGTTTGGTCTACATAATAGTTTTTCATAATTCTTTTAAATAACGAATTGACTTCTTTAATCAATGCATTACTACGATTTTCAGGAATTATCATATTAGGTAATTCCTTCATTGGCAATCTAAGTTTTAATATTTCAGCATACCGTCTTAATACTTCTCGAGGTGCATGAATTTTTATGAAATGTAAACCATTTGGTTCTGCTTGTTCATATTCCAATTGTAAACTTTCCTTCTCCAAATTTTTTTCAAATACCTAGAAATTATAGATATTAAACAAAAAGTAGTATTTTTTTACTGTATAGTTACTTACACGTCTATATTCTGTACAACGATATGTTTGAGCTTCTACATTGTATTCATCCCAAACAAGTACAAAATCAATTGTACGAATTTCATCACGAAAATATAAACTAAAAGCTGTTCCACATTTTGAGATCTGTGAAGAAAACAGATATTATTATAATTAACAGTTTCGTTATTAAATTACATATATATATATATAGTTATAAACTTACAGATTTTGAACTTCTTCTGCTATTTCTCAGATCTGTACAACTACCATTAATTGTTATCTCATTATTAAGAACTGATAAATCATCATTAAATGATTGTTGAATATCTTCCAAGGAGATTGCACTATGCATACTATCCAAACTAGTCATACTTCCAGCATTATTCAATGATGAGATATTATGAACACTTTGATACAAAGTTTGCACAGATCCTGCATTTAAATTACTTGGTATTGATCGAAAAAGATTTACTTCAGACTGAGAGTCTACTGCCTCAGATGTATCATTCCTACTCTTCTGTATCCATGGTACAGAAATTTCTTCATCATCCTCTTTCATTTTTAATTGAATTGATCAGTATTTAAATTCTACTTATTTCAATCTAACAATGTATACTACACGCAAGCCAAATAAAAAAAATTTATATATTCATAAAAAAATACTACACGTGTATATTATAAATATATTTTATTCAATTCAATATTATAATTTTGTAATAAACTGAAGAGTGAAATACATGTTACGAAATATGACATGAATAAAACAATGGTTTGCTATTAATGTAGGTAATTAAGATAGATGAAAATTTAAAATAATTATTTGCAAATAACTATTGTTAATAATTATATTATCTATAAATGATTATATATTTTATGTTAGAACAAAAAAATGATAAATTATTAATTTTTTAAAATATCTAGCTATAATACGCTTTTTAATTTTTTTTATATAAAAAGCACTAACTAAAATACAGACTATCCTTACATTCTCATCTTTCCATTAGAAATCTTTCACTCCGGATGCTGTACAGATATGGTACAGGAAATTGTCACATAACTGCGTGAATATACATGTACGTATTTTTAACACGTATTTTAACCTTTGATTTACTACTACACACATTTGTTATAACTTATCTACATTTATGTACAATTTATTGACAATTATACAAAAACGGTGCAATTGGCACGTTGAGTTTGTCATCTGAGTAAATACAGAACAATGCACGTAATTATGAATCATATCAATATATGCATAGGTATTGTTCGTAATATGTTAAACGATCACGTGGTCATATGGCCATATATGTAAATTAATATATATTTATTTGTGCCAGTTCAGTTTATAAATTTTTAAATTAAATAAATAATTAGACATAAATTTTCCAATATTTAGTGATATATTTATATAAGGAAAATATCACTATCGATAAAAAAATTTTCTTATAAGCTATAAAAAGTTATAATTAACACAAATGTTTTTAATATTTTATTTATTATTTTATTAATTTTTCATTATAAATACAAATATTTTTTCTTAAATAGTAGTAGTACAAAATTACTCTTTGGTATTTTCTATAACAAAGTAAATAATACATAAAGATTTTTCATTTGACTTATATATATATATTATTTAATATTATTCCTGTCAGTCATTAAAATTAAAATTGAGATATTATGTTACAAAACTAATTATATCTTACATATATCTTTTAATAGTACATAAATTTATATAAATGTATACTTTATATTATCTATATACTACATAAAAGTTGATTTTATTATATATATCTATTATAACAAAGATCATACTTCTTGCATAACTAAAGAATTGAGTTCATCTTCTCCTGGACATAATACTGAATCAATATTGTAGAATGCTGCATGTAAAGTTATTAAAAACCAAGATACACCTGAAATAAAATTTGTACATAAATAATTTTACGCAGATTTTGTATAATTTTGGTCTAAATAAAAAGATATTTGTTTTATTTACCAAGAACCCAGAAAAGAGCTGCGCCGGCACCAACTAAATAAAAAATTGGCAGTGAACAGATTCCTACCAAAGAATAAACTTGAGCTAGAGTTAATTTATAATTCAATATCGTAAGTTCTTGTTTAGCATGACGTTGTGAAACCTTGTAACAAGCTCCAAGTGATGCAGCAACAGCAAACAACAACAATGGTGATGTAATCCTAAAATTGAACAATTATTCCAAGTTATTTAAGATAAGAAGATATTCTCTATAAGTGAAAGAATAAATACAATTATAATAAAACTTACAAGCAATATATAACTAATCCAACAAATACGAATAAATAATTGCTCTGGAAATACTCAATATTTCTTACAATTCTTTTACTCAATCTTGGTAAACTGGGAGGAGGTCTTATGTTGCTTGTATTGAGAAACAAAGACCATGGTCTGACATTAGCTTTCCTATGTTCAATCCATTCGTGAGCTTGTGGATATCCTATGTTAGTGAGTGGAAGTTGTGGTATTTGCAGAAATTCAAGTCTAAAAAAACAAATTGTATAGATTGCGAGATTAATTATCAACGTGAAAACGATTAAGAATTTTAAGAAGACTTTCTTTTAAAAAGATCGCAATATTTTCTTTTAAAATGTTCGCAATAAATAAATAATTGTAAAATTAGCTCTTAATATAATAATTACAAGGAAAATATTACTCAACAATATGGTAACTTTAATTAACCAACGATTATTAACAAGGTGTCAATATCATTGTCGGTAAAATTTCCTTGTAGGTTAGACAACAAATGTTCAATGTTCTATTGCCGATCATCAGGTCCATTTATCGTGTATTCGATGATTACCCAGTGCTAGATTTTTGCTTTTGCTGTTGAGGTATTTGCATGTCACCTGCAATCTCAATCTCCACGTCTGCCATTCTTAGTGTTTTCAATGGTCAAAACTTTCGGAAATGGTGACGTGCGATAAAGGCACAACCAACTCACGAATACTTTATTCTCTCTCTACTCGATTGTTTCGTGTAATGTCACATCCCCACCGTGATGGCGTTTGCACTCTCGTTTTAGAAAAAGCCCGTCGAACGCAGTAAAATTCCCATCATATCACACATCGAACTACTATGTTACCCCTACCACCAACACTACTACACGCCCAACCAGCGTTCGCTCATACAAATGCTACAGGTTGCAGCTGCTCGATAAAAATTCTTTCACTGCCTCTGTGGAGCTTCTTTCACAGAAAGAGCTCTTTGTCTGAGGTGGAGGACGTGAAACATTTTCCACTTTTTTACGTGAGTTTCAATGTTTTTATTTAATAAACATAAAAATTAATGCCCATACATGCCACTGCATGCTCACTTTTTATTAAATTCTACTTTTAAAAACTTAACATTTCGTTTTTGCTTTTTCCTGCTCTGGAAATCGGATTATACAGCATTTCGTCTAGATTTCCTGAAATTTATGAAATTTGTGAAGAGTGATCGAAAATATAAAATATAAAAGTGATCACGTTTATTTAAACTAACACTAACACTAAATTCTTATTTAAACTAACACTAACGATCAAATTCTTTCGTGATTAGTTAAATCTTCTACATTTCAACCTAAACCACGGGAATTTATGAGAAGTCAAAAGTTCAAAGATATAAAAAATATCCAAGAACATATAAAATAACTGAAATAAAATACTCGTTGTAACGTTTTGTGACTGAAACGTATCAAAACCCATTTGTATTTACAAAAGA
Organism: Heterotrigona itama; assembly: GCA_903986555.1. NCBI lineage: Eukaryota > Metazoa > Arthropoda > Insecta > Hymenoptera > Apidae > Heterotrigona > Heterotrigona itama. The sequence continues at coordinate 66,744 of CAJDYZ010006842.1, forward strand.
ACATAAATTTAATATAAAAGAATTCGTAATTTACGCGTGTAATCGTGTACATAAATAATTTAATTTACGCTCGTAGCACAAAGTTTTGTTTGTTACAGAAGCATGAGATTTTTAAATACCGTATATCGTCCATCGGCGCAGAGCTGAAAATTTGCTTTCATTCATTGTTCGACAAACGATTATCGGCTGTTTTAAGCGTCATTCAATCTCATCGAAAGCTCAAAGAACAGATTGTGACAAAGGTTTTTTAGAATTTTTACTAAAGAATGATTTCACCGTCGAAAATATGTGCAGATGACGCTACTATATACTACCATTTGGAGTAGCGAGAACCAATAGAAGAACGCATTTTATTGAATTCAACACACCGGTCCTCAAAGAGACCCCTGATTGGTCAGCTTTAATTTTCCAAATAGGGCCACCCGCCATAACGAACGTAGCGTGGTACGTGCGTGGTTTGAATTAACATCTCCGAGGCGTAATTAACAAGGTTTATAAATCAGTGATTATTTTATTTCAGTTTGATATTGTTGATACATACAGGATTGATTGCACGCGAAGAAACTTATGGTGACAATTTGAAAAAGATGGAAGTTGCACAAAAGTTGCATTCCGGAGCTTGCGACATACAGGATGAGGAACTAAATATCAGCTGTCATACGAACAGTTCTGGCTGTGATGTTGAAGATATATTGGACTCATCCACGGAAGATCTTGGATGTTCACCCCCGCTTCAACCGAGAAAATTATTTAGTAATACGATGAATTGTAGTGACAATGAAAGTAAGTAATCAATCCGTTTTAATTGATATGTTCGGTAGTTGAATCGAAGATTCGTCAGTGAGGTTACCCAACAGACTTGTGTTTTAAATATATAAATATATTGTGGAAAAAGAGTTTCCTCTACTACTTCTAAAAGTTGTGTTCTTGGTGTATATTTCTTCAGTGACAAGTGTGAGAAGTGTGTTCTATCACCTTCATCTCTTTATAATTTCATAATGTAATATAATGAGATTCTTTTCATTAATTTTGAAGAATTGATCAAAATTTTGCATTAAGAAAAAAAACTAAAAAGTCAAAATTAAACGTTAATAGTCTCTTGTAAAATTTCATTTGCTTTAAAAGTGAGCAAGTTCTTAAAATTAAATTTGTTCGGATCATTCAATGATATAATAAATTAATAAGGATGATCAGAAGGAACTGGTGACTCCCTATTGAGCGGCAAATTAAAATGACTGAGAAGAAGTTTCCAAATCTCAACAACCCAAAATCAATTAATTAAAAATATTATCAAAACAGAAATTGATGTAAATAATAATCTATATACAAGATACAGATTAGCAATACATAAGATATATTTACTTTCATTTTGAAAGGACAATTAAAATCTTTGATTTTATTGATATTAATAACATCAAGTCTAGATAGATAGTAAAGAGACAACTTCAATCATAATAACTAAAGTAACTAGATTGTAATATTATACTCTGCTCTTTTACTAGCGATTCTTGCTATGATATGCATGATGCATATCTAAGATATGCATCATGACAGTATCAAATTGAAATAAATATACTCAAACATGAAATGTAGGATTATGATATTTATTTAAATGAAATTGTTAAATAAGTAGAAGTGTTAAAAATGCATAACATAACGCTTTGACCACGAGGTAACGGCGTCACTCTATGTTTTCTACACATGCGCATTGCTTTGCTCACTAGCGACGCACTCGGTTATAGTAAACAACTCGATCACGTTGCTTTTTTTTTCTTGCTAAATTTATATTATCCGAAAATACAATAGCAATAAAATATATGATTAGTAACGTGACAGGTTAGTGTAATTACACTGTTCCAAAGTTTTCGTATATTTACGAAATGTTTTTGTTTGGTATCCTGATTACAACATATTTAAAGGTATTTCATTTATCGTTCTATATATTTTTTTCCAAAATAATTTTGGGAATATATATTTTCCTGCATGGTGTTGTATTTTCTCGAATTTAATTTGTATATTTTTTCTCTATATTTCTTCTTGTATATTTTTTTTGTTTTTGTGTTTTATTTTATTTTAATTTGTTTATTTGTTCATTTTGTCATTGTGTCATTATATATTCATTCTATTTGATAATCTACTTTGTTTTTTTTTTATTTCACGCTTATCAAACATTGTTTTTAGAGTTCTTTTTTTAATTTTTAATTATTTTTTTGTGAAAAATGGTGTCAATTTTTTTATATGACAATGTTTTCATGCATGATGTAGAAAAGTTGATATTTTCATTGGACAATCGTTTTGCATCATGCAAATTTGTTTATAATTTAAAAAGATCTGAAAGTAATTAGTAGATACAATATTACTGTGTACTGCTGTTACTTCAGATATTTATATTGTATAAAAATATGTATGATGTTGAAACAAATGATGTTAATAAGTAATAAAGACTACAGAATTTCTCTCTATGTTTTTATATATTCTTTTTGCTATTATAATAAATATTTGATTCATGTATGTATATTTATTAAGAAAAATATATAATACACAAACATTTCCTTCTAAAAAATAAATAAGATTTCTTGTATAAAATTTTGTATTTTTATATGCATATATATGTATATTGTTCTTTATTAATATTGTTAACCCTGTATTATATTAATTGTTTGTTTGAAACAAAGAATATTTTAAAAATTAATATTAAAAAAATGCAAAAAATTCACATAAAAAATGACCTAAAAAAAAAATAAAAAAAGAACAGAAAAAATTTAAGAAAAAAATAAAAAAATATGGAAATCATGTAAATATATGTCAATTACAAAGTAATTAACAACACTGTTGTACATAAATTATAAAGTAATCAACACAACACTGCTTTTGCTTTTTTATTTGGATACATGAGGAAATTAGATCCTCAAAAACCAACAAATATGATTTACAGGTGCATCAAGAATTAGAATCCCTCCTCGTGAAAATATGTGTTCTCAAAAAATATCAATGGCATGTAGTCCACCTTACAAAAGAGTTAGAGCATTACGTCTGTTTGATTCTCCCGCTACTCCAAAAACATTAATGGAAAAGAGTGCAATGCATACTCCGTTTCCGACTAAATGTTCTAGATTATTTTCGCTAGACAAATCTAGATCTTGTAATTATCAAAATAAATCTGACAAACCTGCTGCCAATGTAAATCCTTTTATGCCAAATGGAATAATGTTAACTGCAAGAAAACGTACTAGATCTAAGCGTAGTCTGAATGGGTAAGTATATGTGATATAAGAAATTTAATACATTATTAATGTAATTAAGAAATATGATACATTACTAATTCAAAATTAAATATTGCTTCTTTTCTTTTGACATCAGTTCTCCAGATATCCAAATTCCAAAATTTGATCTTGGCGATTCTGAAGAAGATTCTGACAACGAAATAGAACAAGCTACAAAACGTGTGGCATTGCAAGATTCCAATATCTCACGATATCATCAAGAGTTCCATGAACTTGGTTTAATTGGAACGGGTGAATTTGGCTCTGTTTATAAATGCATTAATCGATTAGATGGATGCACTTATGCTGTTAAGAAAAGTATTAAACCTGTGGCTGGAAGTATTAATGAAAAGAATGCTTTAAACGAAGTATATGCGCATGCTGTACTTGGTAAACATCAACACGTGGTGAGATACTATTCTGCATGGGCAGAGGATAATCACATGATAATTCAAAATGAATATTGTAATGGTGGTAGTTTGGCTGACGCGATTCTCAACTTAGAAAAAGAAAAAAAACATTTTACTGAAATAGAAATACGACAATTATTGTTACATGTTGCTGAAGGTTTAAGATATATTCACAGTATGCAATTAGTACATATGGACATTAAACCCGGAAATATCTTCATTTCCAAAGAAAAAAGGTTACTCGCAGTTAATTATGATTCAGCCGATGACGGTTTTGACGAAGAGGAAACTGTAGAAGAGGAAATTACTTACAAAATAGGAGATTTAGGCCATGTTACATCAGTTAATAATCCTCAAGTTGAAGAAGGAGATTGTAGATATCTTCCAACGGAGATTTTGCGTGAGGACTTCTCTCATTTATCGAAAGCTGATATTTTTGCTTTTGGATTAACTATTTATGAAGCCGGTGGTGGAGGTCCACTACCTAAAAACGGATCAGAATGGCATGACATTAGAAATGGAAAATTAAAAGAATTACCACATTACAGTCGTGATCTTAACGAATTACTTAAAGTAAATAAGTTCAATATCAATCTTTTTATATTTTAATTTATATTATTAGTTTATATTAGAATACAAAATTTAATTCAATCTTTTTTACAGTTAATGATTCATCCAAATCCTGAAATGAGACCATCAGCAGTATGTCTTATACAACATAGAGTACTGTGTCCATTTGGGAATAAAACAAAAGCACAACTTCGACGAGAACTGAATGCAGAGAAATTAAAAAATGAAATTCTATCGAAACAGCTACAAGAAGCTGCTAAATGTTTAAAAACTATTGCTCCAAATGTAGCAGCAATCAATAATACAATGAATGCAGGAGGCTATGAATTAAGACCTACACCAACTAGAACATTGTCTCGAGCAGTGGGTAAAAAAGTCAACAGAAGCAATAGTACTACAAATTTTTAAATATTCTGTGTTATATTTGTGTCAGACTAAAGGAGAGGGATAAAGGTGCTTCAGGGAAAAAATTTTTTTCTAAGTGCCTTGACATTGTGATATGAATTAACTGTAGTATATAAATAAAACTATGATCAATATTTGATAGTAAGAAGAATATGATAAGTATACAGAGTGAAATTGTACGATAACTACGGGTATACTCTTGCAGTGATGAAAGTATTACACAAATAAAATAAGTTGTGAATTTTACACATTAAAATTATAAACACTAATTATAACTTCTAAAAATCTAATTCGTATTTTACATTTCATAATTTCAAATTTTTAGATGGATAATACAGTAATGTAGTATCATTTACACATATTGTTTGGCCTTTTTTTTTATAAACATAAATATATATATATATATACATATATAAGATAAAAATTAGATACATAAGGTTTGAAAAATATAATAATTATTGCTACTGATCATTAGTCTATTTATCTTACAAGCATAGAAAATGTAACAAAATCTATTTCTCTATAAAGAATGAAAAATAATTTTATTAAATATTTCCATATGTGCTCTTAATGTTATTGTTAACAAATTTTTATTTACCTACTTTGTACAATTACAATATATATACATACATACATATATATATATTTTACAACATTACTATTTTCGTAGTCTAATCAAGCAGTATTTAAAAGAAAGAGTAATATTGACAAAAATGAAATGAAAATGTTTTTAATATCAGTTACTAATTAATGTTTTGACATATTGTGTTATACTTCCGTTTTTGTTCAAAAATGACTAGTAAATAATTGAAAGTACTAACAATAGACTGTGACAAATTGTTTATTACAAATATATTTTTATATATAGATATTTACATATAATAACAGTTCAATGTTGTGTATTGTTTAGTGTTTAGTCATTAATTAATCTCTGTATTATCCATCATTATAAAGATATTCAAATAATTAATTTTCTTCTTTATTATGATTTTTATACTCAAATGAAAGACTGTTACTTTAAATATATTATATCAAATAATTTTTATATTTTTGCACGACACACTCAATATTTTTTAGGAATATATGTGTGTGTTTTAAATTAATAATAAACTAATATTACACATTGCTTGCAGAAAGAATTTTTAGATAACCGAATAAAAGTTGACTGACATAAAACTTCATCTAAGCATAATTCCTAACCCTAAAACTTACAATTTCACTCTGTGTATTTTTTATATAAAGAAATATCTCTTATTAATTATAAACGATTAATGAATGAATCTTTGAACGTAAAATGATTTAAGTTTAAATTATTTTTGTAATATTTTTTTATAGTTATATTGTCTTTGGCATGCTCTAAAATTCGTATTATACAAGTTTCTTTTGTGTTTTAATATATATATATACATATTGGATAAATATTGATGTATAATAATCCACATTTTTAGTGTAGGTGGTATTATTGATTAGATATTTCTTGTTCTATTTACTAATACACCAATTCACAAAAATTGTATTCATTTCATTATCAAATGTGCATTTAATTCAAAGTTTCTACAAATTGTTGGACAGGTTGACTAATGGACTTTTTTACTTCAATTTTTGATTTGTAATATACTGTGTTTCTTGATCAGAAAGGACAAAACTAATGTTTTATCACAGTATAGTGAATTCAAAGCTCTGTATTAGACAAATGCATTCAATGAATATTTTTGTTCCTGAAACTAACATCGAATAGATGTCTTATGTACAATTATTTGGCTTCTAGCTAATAAATCAAAGCCTTTGTACCTTGACTTAATATTCTCACATTACTGAGCATGCTAATATGTGATCTTTTCTATCTCTGCGTTTCAATATTTATATTTAAAAAGAGGATATATATATATATAGCATGTGTATAATCCTTTGCATTACTGTTTACAAAACGGTCTGGATTATGGTTTTTAATATCATGAATATTTTTTGTTGTAGTTTGCGTTACAAACTACTTGCGTCTTTTATTCGCACTATAAATTCGGTTCTTAAAAATAAGATTTATTACAAAATTTTCTGTTATCTCATCGACATGTAATGCGATCAAATGTTAGTGTTCTTCTAAGTGTGTAACCTCGTTTACAAATCAATGTTATGTATGGAATCATAGATCGCGTTATGTATAAAAGTTACGAAGTTTTGTAAGAAAAAATGTGAATAATTGATAAAGAAGCTGCTTAAGTTTCAAACTGTGTGCCAGAGTGGGTGGACCCCAACTTATGGTTATGAGGTATTGTGGCTGTATGTCACGTTACTGTGAACTGTTGTTTCATTAATCTTATTATTATTATTATTATTATTATTATTATTATTATTATTATTATTAT